>CP137674.1:20975121-21064812 GCA_037976565.1 Mesocentrotus franciscanus | reverse complement strand
GGTCACTTTATAGCATGATATTTTTGATGGTGTAAAATGCAAGTTAGTGGAAATAAGATCAACTTTAAGGATCAATCTTAAAGTTTTTTTCCTCTAATTGGTTTATATTACTTTCACAGTTTAATGATTGATTACTTTCATGTAGCTTTTAAAGCCTAAATCAGTGATTTTCATGAGTAATTATATTCTGTTATTTTTATAACACAAATAAGCTGAAAAGGGTTCAGATTAAGCCATTTTAAATCGCATGTGGATGACATTAAATTTTGTAGCCCTAAAGTAATCAGTAAAGTTGCTTAGTTCTTGATTACAAGCACTGACATATAGCAAAATGTGAAGTTGTACATCCGCTATAACTCTCATCTACGTTTGAATGAGCCTTTTTAATGCGTGAAAATAGTTACAAAATACATTAAGCACTTACATTGCATAAATCTTTCCTAATGTTCAATAAACATGTACATCTATCTTTTTTTCCAGGTAGCAACACTCCTGATCAACGAGTTAGCTATTCTTTCGTCAAACGTAATGATCAACACCGGGAATTAGAAAGTAAATTTACACATATTTAATAAAATTATTTATCATGATTTATGTATTACTAACAGTTTACCATGAGCTATGGTGAATGCATTGCATTTCGGAACGAAAATGGATAAAGGTAGTTTTGATGAAATAGATATAAATAACACAAAAAATAATAAGACGTTCTTGTAGAGCGCATTTCATATTATGATGTAACGTCCCGATGCTTTTCCAAAGTAGTTTCGATATTATTACCCTTGCTCTAGGTCTGCCAGCTGTAATCAGCGCACGGTGCATTTCAAGGAATAAATCCTGCCAGGTACCCATTAAACATGTTATTACAATTGTGAGTTTTCAAGGTTTTGACAACGCTACATTGGACATTAGGTGGATGAGTGAAAAAGGCTGTGGCAGCTTGGGGTTGAGACATATATACTACTGCATGGTCACATCGCATATATATGCTTACTTAGGGTTACCTAGGTAACTCCTCTACAGCTTATTTAGTCAAACAGGTAAAGATGATTAAAAGTGTTGTTATATAATCCTAATTTTTTGCCATTGTCAGGGAGCAATACACTTTTTCACCTACCTATGAAAGACATGAATGTTGACACCACATTTCACCCCAGGAAAATAAGTTTACACCATCAAAATGTGGAACTGAAATGAATAAAAGACTTAAGTAATATTAAACTCGTTGAATATAAAACACTTATCTTCTGACGACCCTTGGACAAGTTTTGTCGCATTTTATTTTTTTGGTAATGTGTAGCCACACCTCTTTTAATCCTTCAAAGTTATGATAAGGGGGAAAACCAATATCGTTTCCTCTGACCCAATTCAATTTTGAAATTTACACAATTTGATTCCCCTTTATTCTTGATATTGTAGAAGTAAATGAGCTAACTGAAGAGGATTTCCAAGCACTTAAACAACGTGTTAATGAGGTATTGATGCAGCACTACGTAAAGATATGTGACCTTATTGAAGCGAAATCTACTATTCAGGCTGATGATGTCATGAGTGAAAACAGGACTGCTCTCTTCAATACTCACCAAATGCTGATTAATTGGCGGCAAAGTCGGACATCTACAAGAAACAAAGAAACGATCGACATAGAAAATGAGCCAGGTAACACTAAATACCTCTTCAGTAATAAAGTGCTTGGAGACTTCGGTGGTAAGCGCTTTATAAGCTCTGTTTTTATTATTATAATTATTAAAGTGGAGGTGTACAGACCGCATCTCATTCCGATAAAAGAAGAACAAAATGTTTTCACCCCTTAAAACTAAATGACCTTCCTTGAATTTGACCCTTCCCTGCAACTATTTGTTTCACGGTGAATCTCACCCGATTGAGTCTTTAGCTGTAAACGCCATATGCCTTAACTATTAGATTACGAAGGCTGGTTGAGTGGTATTCGGCTATTACCAGATAATATAATATCTGACAGACAGCCTCACCAACCTCTTAGTCAATTCATCCCTTTTCTGTGAGGGGGAGTACTAAACAATGACACCTTGTTTTAGATTCATGTATTGAAATTATAAATTATTTGCGATGTGTTTGCTCTTATACTAAATAGCATCGGCAACTCTGGTAGGGTTCATTTACATATTGTGAGAAATCAATCATGCCAATAGATATATATATATATATATATATTTCGTAGCTTTAAATTCGTTTTTCCTCCTTATTGTCTTCCTGTTTTGACAATAACTGAAAAGGTTGCAAGTACTGTCTCCGCCGGGAAATGTACTCGGACCGTTGGATGTGGAAACAAAAGTCTCACCTTTTATCTTGGTAATAACGTTTACATTGTATTGTAGATTATGCCTGGCCTTCTGAAGAAGAACTGAAAACGATTTCACGTCATCTCACACAAGAATCAATGAAGGAAATCTGCCAGAAACTAAAAATTGACTGCCAAAACGATGATGCTAATGACGTCGGGAAACGGTTCCAAAGTCTACGTAAATGGAGAAGCAAGGCGTTACATAAATCTTTAGAGGAGAAATACAGGCAACTTGCTCCATTCTTGGAATCAAACAACCTCAGAGGTATCTTCTTACCGCAATGCACATTTTCATGGTACCTCTTACAAATCGACAATCTATAAACATGTGCAATTGAATTATTCTCTTTCGTTTCTGTGTTTTTATTCGAAGCTCAAGAATGAAAAGTGGACTGGTTGAATCGGGGCCTTTGTTAAATACTTGTTGAGCTTTAATATGTCACATTCTCAAGAAACATAAATCGGGACAAATCAATTTTCCACATACTTGGTGAGGGTATAGATAATTAAGTTGTTAACTGTATGAATGTTGTAATAGATTTGTATCAATGTGATCCTAATCTAAATTAAAATTACCTTGAACCTTGAAGTGGTTATGCTAATTTGTTTGTTGTCAAGTCACCACCTCTGAAAGAATGTGATTCCATTCACGGCTTGACTTAGGAATGATTCGTCAAGTTACATGTAACAATAATTATTATAAGTTAGAAAAGGTTTGGAATATACATTACGTGTGTGGCCGATACTCCCCTGTAATTATTAACAGCTTTGTCTGTTTATAACCCCCAGGTTTGCTGCCAACATTAAGAGTACCATATATCTACAAAGCTGAGTTAGTTGATTTGGCGTTTCATCTGCTCATGCAGGATCTTTGTCCTGTCGTTGAACAGCTGGGTATCAACGTCACCACTCTTGCATCACATCGACCCACTTTCCACTCTTCACACCTTGAGACTGGTACCATCAAGTTACTCATTGAACTCGTCGCATCCTTTAAAAGTTCACTCATACCGCTCGTGAGAGAGGAAGATAAGCGATCTATCTTCTGCAGCAAAATAACGAACCTGCACTATCAAAATGTCGCTGTAACAGGAATTTTTGGTAAGAATGTATTTTTAACGAATCTGAAATGGCTTTTATCATTTACAGTACAAACGGATCACCCAGCACTAAATAAAGTATAGTAAGGTTGATTTTGTAGTACATAATCTCAAGAACACTGATTGGTCGTAGTGGAACCAGATATAGAGGTAGATGAGAAGCCTTGATAGCCAACGTCTGAAACAGACAAGGCACCTAGCAACCAAGCAAGCA
Source organism: Mesocentrotus franciscanus (assembly GCA_037976565.1). Lineage (NCBI taxonomy): Eukaryota > Metazoa > Echinodermata > Echinoidea > Camarodonta > Strongylocentrotidae > Mesocentrotus > Mesocentrotus franciscanus. The sequence continues at coordinate 21,061,175 of CP137674.1, read as the reverse complement.
TCTGGCTAAGATACTAACTGTCTTGAATGATATCCACTTGTGAATATCAATTCTTGCTAGCCTTTGTAACATTAGTTGCTGATAATGGTACAGTGCAAATTAACTAGTTGTCGCAAATCTTTCCATTCACATCGTTTAACATAAATATTCTGTTCAAAGTAAAAGAACCGTTTAGCATTGTTTATTGTTTTGATGTTCAAGAGTACGACATGAGCTTTGGGGAGCTGTGTTCTATCTCAGAAGCAATGAATAAAAACCCAAAAGGACGTGCTGATCAAGGTAAGAATCTAAAGCATTAACGTTTTTCATTAAGTATTCAATTCGATATAATTTTGGTTTAATACGATGGTATGGTTATTCCGTCCAGTTTCATGATATCAAGTTAATATGAGAAGGATATAAGATTTTTAACGAATTTTCCAACCTGTTTCACTCTTTTACAGTTGAGGAATTCAGCAAACTATCAACACAAAATCCCAACAAAAACAAACAAACACTTTGGATGGTCGAATCCGTAATTGTACAGTCATTGAGTTCCTACAGTCAATGAGGACATTACAGAATTTGATCTTATTGATATATTTTTTTCATTTAGAAGCTACGTCTGGCATACTTCCAAGTCCAGGGATCAAAATTCCCAAAGATCTTGGTAATCTTCAATATGTGCTACAGTTGACTGATGAAGACATAGCTGACCGCCTTGATAACTCCCAACCAATAACGGCATTTGCGCTGTTGAAGATATGGAAAGGGAAGCCACGTCCGTTGGTTTTCAACTATCGTGCAGCTATAGCTCATGAACTACGGAGAACCGGGATGCCTGATCTCGCTGATGAAATCATTGCAGGTATATAAAGAGAGTATGTCTGTATGAAGTAGCTCAGTGAGTAGCGGTCCGGGGGGACTTGCAGGGTCAAACCCCCTTAAATTTCCTGATTATGAATTAATTTCAGCGAAAAATGTAGAATATGAATACAATAACCCCGAGTATATAGTCAATGCTTGATACCCACATGAAGCTCTTGTCTACATAATTGTTAGATGTCACACCGTGTGCTCTCAAGTAGAGTGAGTTGGCAAGTCCTACTTTTGTGTTGAGGGTGTGGTCTGATTCAGTTCAAATATTAATCGTTGTGTGTGGGGCTTCCTGTACACGGAGATGGATAGTGGAAGGTCATTATTTACTTGGACCTTTGTGTTCAGAAACTTTAGTGACCTCCACACCTATTCTTCACCAGTGAACTTTATGCACTGGAAACAAAATTGGATGAGATCAGACATCAAGAACATGTGTGAATAATCACTTGGCTTGAGAAAGTCCACAGGAGTGGACGGAAGCTTGCCTACTAGATTTTAAGGTTCGTAGAAGCTAAGAGGTAGAGATGTTGTCTTATAACTGAGAGGTTCCGGGATCGAAACCAAGTCAATGCGCTCATGCCTTTGGTAAGGCATTAATCATCATTACCAAGTTCCTCAGAGAGGACTTAAAGCCGTCGGTCCCATATGATTGTTGTTTACTTACACTCTTATATATGCTTTCTCAGCAGTCAGGTAAAAAAATAATCAACCATCAATTAATTAACCAGCAAGTACAATAAAAAGGATGTCAGTTCATGCATGCTTAAGAACAATGTTGCTGATTATTGCTTAAACATGCTGATAGAACATAAAATGTCTTCTATTTGTGACCTTTACCGACTTTTTTCTCTCAGGCAAATACACCACCGAACAGACAAGTCTAGCATTCATCAAAAACCTGGTTCAGGTATTGAGCCAAGATCAAAAAAGAATCCTTGGAGAGCTACTTCAACTGAGTGGAGACAAGGAACAATGGCATACGACTACGCCGCTAAATGAGATCTCTAAGCAGATCTATGACTGGGTGGCAGGCTGGACTACAGGTATAAAGGGTTTTTGGCGAAATGCCTTGTCAAAAGTAACTCCCGTGAAAGCGACAGCCGAGAAACACAGAAATCTAAATGATGAACTCGTAGAGCATGGCTTCCTAGACCTAGCACGTGAGATTATGATCATAGAGCAACAACTCGCTAGGTTGTAAATGTTGTATAAATCTTTGTATTTTGAATCTGTATCAAACTAACTCATGTTATCCAAGCGTAGATTACAGTTACATTACAAACCGTTAGCAGTTCTGAGTGGTATTCAATTATATTTTGTTTTTGAATCCGATTTTGCGTGAAGTGTTACCTCCTCTGTGTAAGACGAAGATGGAATTCGTTTTGTTTGATTTATTCCATACTTTCCCTAAATTCGCCTCTTTAAATAGTTATGGTTTACGTAGTGTCTCTTGATACTGAAGAAAAAAATGTTACTTTTCCTTTGTTTGTATTACAATGTTTAGATGTACAGTGAACATTTTATAACTTATCATTTTCAGTCAACGTTAAAAAGAAAGAAGAGATTTGTGCTACAGGCACTAAAAAAAACTTATTAAACATGATAAGATCATTTACCTTGCATAATACAGTAATGAACAGTATATGTAATTCATCTTCTGGACTTGCAACCTTCAAGACATCGCATAACATTATGTTAAGGTTATGAATTCTAAAAGTTATTGAAATGTTATTACTGGAATTCCCAATCGAAGCTATTTTTTATCAATTTTGGGTATAAAGTAAAATATTCTGTGGTCAGTTGTTTTCTGCTGTTCGCTGAATGGGGGTTTGTAAATGTTTCGAACATAACCACACTTTTCTTCTTTGTTATTTGTTTTTGATGGACTTGGACCTGTGATATAGTTTCAGCTAATTATCAAACGGGAGTTTAATCAAGATATCTCTCCGATTCTCTTCCAGTAACATGATTCCTTTCATGCATATATACATATATATATATAACAAGTTGAAAATATATGATTCCGTGAAAAGTCACAAATATTCGAAGTTTCAGACGTTCACAGAATCATTTATTTTTAACGTGTTCTATTTTCTCAAGCAATTCTACTAAGCAGACTTTCACTCTTCCTACCACATTCTCTTTATATATATATATATATATATATATATATATATTTACCTTACGGCATCACTAGACGGACATATGTAGTGAATCAATAAGTCATTAAGTAGACATGGTCATTTAATAGCAGGACATTTTCGTGTCCTGTTAACGATTGAAAAAAGAGGTACTGCCCTCTACGTACGTTTGCAGGCAGAGGAAACTTAAGGTCCTCACAAGAAACAAAAGGTGTAATCCTTAGTCAGTAGTTTATTTAGTTATATTGTTTTGAATTTAGGGTTAGGGTTACGGTTAAAATACCAGTTTTTATGATGTCCAGTTAATGCACCATGTAGGGTTATATATCGATGTCCTGTAAATAGAACAACTTGGTATATTATACAGATATTGACTGGCAGGGGGTGTAATATAACATTCTTTGGACCGCTGAAGGGAGTTATATTTCCCAAGTGGTTATATTTTCCCGGAGCGCAGCGCTGAAGAAAAATATGGTCACGAGGGAAAATATAACTCCCTTCGGGTCCGAAGAATGTTATATACCCCCTGCCAGTCAATATATGTTATATTAGATAGCCTTGGTTTTACAATTTAGAGGGGGGGGGGGTCCAATTTTTTTTTGCCTGGAATTTTTCAAGACAAACAAAAATTTTAGAAAAAAAGGTGAGAAGTAAAAAAAAATACTTAAAAAAAATATAAAACCTGTTTTTTTTTGTTGAAAAAAGAATATATATATATATGTATATATGTTATTACAGAGAAGGAGAGAGGGAGAATGTGGTTCAAAAATTAGAAGTCTTCTTCGGAATACTTCGGAAAAAAGAACAGTTTGAAAATGCTTATAAAAAGAAAAAAACATTTTTTTGGGGGAAAAAAAAGATGTGGACTAAATTATTTCAAAGGAAGAAAAAATATTCGAGAAACAAAAATTTTGATAACAAAAATTGACCCTCGGTATTGATGTAATTTGTGTAACTGGTGACATACAGACCTCAAGAGGGCGACATGCATTGATTAAAAATATAATCATTCACCAGCTGGTAAGTATAATCATCGAAAGTGACCGAACAGGAAAATATAACAATTACGATCCTCGCAATCGATATCACGTGACGAGCTCTGGCCCAATCACATCTCGGTATCTGTCTAAGCTATCTTATATATATATATATATATATACATATATATATATATATACTTAGGTTTGCTTTATCATTCCGCACAGTGCTCAATGCCTAGGTAGAGCAAAACTATATTGAATGAGGCAGACTTATGGAACATGGTTGCTACTCCGAGTTTCACGCCTTGCAAGCGACTATCAGGCAACTGATAGCATTCTTAAAAGTACATGATTTCTCTACAACCTGGGTACAAATACGCTCATTGGTCTGCCTTATTCAATATATATATACAGTTAACAACTTAACTTTTTATACCCATTGTAAATTTCATGTGTTTTGTGTTTTTCATAATTCAAGAATAAAAGGTAGACTGGTTGAAATAGGGCCTTTGTTGAATGATTATAGATGTTAGCATTAACATGTCACATTCTGAAGAAACGTAAATCGGGACAAAATAATTTTTCTAATACCCGAAAAAATTACAAACCTTTTTAAGAGTATGAATAATTTAGTTGTTAACTGTGTGTGTGTATATATATATGTCTCTGTGTGTGTCTGTGTGAATGTATATATGTGTATTATATGTGTATAATGATGCGTGTGTGTGTGTACGACACTCAAATGTACCAAAGTGCTTCCGATTCTAATTTCGAAATCTACTTTCTCATTTACTTTGTTATTTCGAGTAAGTAAATGTACGATCAGCTTATGGTTTGTGCCTGGATTCACGTAAGAGAATCCAGAGAACTCTGATTAATCCTATGTACATGATTTAAAGTAGCTGTCCGAGGGATTGTAACTCTATCTAAACTTAATAATTTTTGAATCATTACAAAGGGGAGGCTAAACCAACCCAAATCATTGACATTGTCCTTTCAGAAATTTTATGGAATTAATATATCCGCTATCAGAACTGATGTGAAAGTGCTAACATTTTTTTCGTTCTTGAACAATACTCCGTGAACTGCCAAGGAACATGACGTCACAATTGGGACAATCGATCGCCGGCAAGGCTTCAACAAACAACAAAAAATAACAAGATATTTGGAATAATCGAAATGCATTAGTCATTATTACATTATACAAATTGCATAATAGGCAGTTTTAAAGTTTAATTACCTGAATTCGAGAGATTGTTAGTCCACTTTCACTATGCAACCTTGCACGTGTAAACTCTGTGTAGGCCTATGTGTGCTTCTCGCTAGCGCACCAAGCTAGCGCTCCGGCTCCTTGACCCAATTGTGACGTCATGATTTAGTACCCTTATATTTCGCTTTAAAGCCAGGATTTTAAGTTCCTAGAAGGGTCTTGGAAAATGCTCATGGAAGTGTGTAATTGATATTTACACAATTTTAAAGCAAATGATTCGTGTTCTCAATGATATGAGCTTTCCTTACATGTATAATTTTCCCATTTGGTGATCATTTCTTCGCACAGCTACTTTAAATATTGTAGACTTGTTTGTCTTTCTGTAGAGTACTTGATTTAAATTTCTTACGGATAACTCTGTGTAAACCTTTCTCCAGGTTTACTGTTTTGTCAGCTGGCACCTTAATCCTGATTCGTTCCTAAACACTTCCAATTTCAAAATGTATTCTCTCATTTCATCGCTAGTTTGAGTTAGTAAGTAAATTTAGTCAGCATTGTGCCTGGATTCCGCTGAAGAATTCAAAACAGTTTGATTGATATAAAAATATATATTTCAGACTTGTGTGTCTTTCTTAAGATTATGATATAATCTAAGTTTGCTGCACTTAGCTTTGTAAAAATATTCTACATTCTTGTGTTTTCAGGTTCATTTGTATTCTCATATGGCATCTTAATCAGGATCGTACTTAGGATGAGTCTGATAAAATGTATTTTCAAGGGCTTTAAAAAAAGACACATTCTTTTCTTCTTTTCAACCCTTTCAGGGAACTTTATTTCACATTTCTACAACGTTCACAATAACATATATGCATATACAATTAAAACATTTTCTTAGCATATCAGTCAAAGCTTTTACCTGTTTTTCATTTACCTTTGCTCTTGTTCTAGAATTTAAATGTGACATCAATTCATACTTCAAATCAGTTAAAAGAGTTCTACCATTCATTTTGCTGTTTGTTCTCAATTGTTTAACGTAGTTCGTATAAATAACATATTCAACAAAATAAATCTAAATGTTTACCAAGTAATTATCTAACTTGCCTATATCACATCCAATTACTAATTGTCTTCTCATTTATGTTGATATATAATCCAAACAAATGAAATTTCAAACGTGTTACAATTTTCCAAAACACAATTTATCTGTTTACACTCTAGCAATAATATTTCTGCTTATATAGCGCTTAATACATCGGCAAATCGGAGTTTCTAAGCGCTTTACAGTTATTACCCCGGTCATCGGATTCTGGCTTGCCCGCACACAATGTATACACTTTCTCCACTCCCTGGGGGACATTCCAGCAAGAGCTACTAATTAATTGCTAAGCATACTACTGGCTTTCGCATCCTATCGGTACCCATTTAACCCCTGGATGGAGAGTGACAAATGTAGATCAATGTCTTGCCAAAGGACATTACTGCTGCAGCGGCACTCGAACCGCGGACCTTGTGATCGACAGTCCGGTTGACATATCCACTCGACCACAACACCTCTACATACATAACCATGTTTAATGTCCATTTATATAGGTTATATTTTGACGGTAAAAAAATATGCAAAAGTTTTAAATTAGATTTTTTGATTCTGTTATCTTGTTTAGCACTGAACTTCAACATTAATTCCAATTAAAATCGGAGGGCAGTCAAAGAATAAATACAACTGTTTTACCTTAATATCAAATATTAATATCACCACCAGTTGATATTTGTATAAATTTAGAGTGATGTGATACAAACCATTACGTAATTGATCAACCCACAATTTTGGAAAGGATTTCTTCACCTTGGAAAATTTGAACGAAAACAACCATTTTGGAAACTTATATTTTTGAGACATAAAATCCACATCATTCCAATGCCCTTGACTAAAAATATGTTTAACTTTAAAAATCCCAACTTGTTCCCATAACTTGAAATGCAATACCTGCATGTATGGTTATCAAAAGTGGTGTTACTATTATTCTATAATATTTCATTTTCAATACTTGTAACCATGGGTGTATTTACATAGGCTATCTAAATTCTGACCAAGTACAAAGTAAATCAAAGGAAAAATGAGGTATCCTAGACATTCGACGTAGAGTCTCATTGTCTCTGTTATTACAATTAAACTGAAACACCAATAGAATTCCACCTACCCTATTTAACCAATAGGAAAATAAAATTGTCCATGTAGCTTTCTCATCGTCAAACAATCTCCTTATCCAGGAAAGTCTCAGAGAACCGACCTTTGCCTGTACATCAACCATACCTAAACCCCTTCAGTAATTTTTATTTAAACATACATTTCTTTTATTTTCTCTTTCTTAGACCTCTATAGAAATGAAAAGATCATCTTATTTATTTTTGTAACAACATAATGTGGTATTGGAATAGCAGTCGCCAAATAATTAATTTGCAACACAACTAAAAGCTTTAATATCACAATTTTACCGTAGTAATGTTTAATTACGCATTTTTCACATATATCTAAAAAAAAACTTTCCATTCCAATTTAAAGCCTCAACTTTTTAAATATTTTTACCTACATAATTATATCCCCATACGTTTCACTGGCTCAGCCGAAAATGTTTCCCATTCCATTCAATTCTTTTTAAATCCTGCACTAAATATATCCTTTCTGATTGTTCACAGTTAATAGAAATACCAGAAAACTTACTAAAACAAGTTAGTTCCCTCATAACAAATTCTGCTGACCGCAAGGAACCAACATATTGTACAATATTATCCGCATATTGTATATTTTTAATTTCTTTTTTAACATCCACATTACCTTGACTTGGAATCGGCATACCACATATAATTTTGTTTTATCCTTGCACAGTTAATAATTATACCGCAATTATAAATAACAAAGCAGAGAGAGGACACCCTTGCCTCCGCCCTCCTGCAAATGAATTGATCTGGAAATCCCTGAACCATAATTGACAACTTTTTCACTTATATATATTGTGTAAGTGTATGTGTGTAATGGGGTAGGATAGATGGGAAGGGCGGGGCGGTACTAAGTATAATGTAGGGTGGGGGAGGTCAGGGGTCCTTTGGGGGAGGGGTCGGGTAGATGTCTCTTGAGTTGAGGCCATTTTGGTGGTCGAAGGAAGTAAGATGCAGAAACTTTAAGTACTCATTGTATGTTGGATTCTATTATGTTTTCTTAATTTTATGTTATATTGTTTCATTCCTTGCGTATTTGTATATTATCAGTATCCCTATGTTTCCATTCATCGTTATGGAATGGACTTGAGTTTTTTTTCTGTATGGAATTGTTTATTGAGTTATAAATAAACTTTAAGAACAATATAAATTAAGAACAAAACGTAAACATACAAAGGTTTCGGGGGAGGGTGGGGAGGGGGAAGGGGTTTTAGAAAAGCGAGGGATTTGTTTTCATTCTGTCATTATTTTTCATATTATTCGAAACGTATGAGTTTGAGTTTGTATTATCTATAACAATGTAATTTTGTTTTGAAGCACAATAAATTATAAGATAATATTTGTTTCAAAGAAAGAAAAAAAGTGTGTCTTAATTTTGTATTCATGATAGATTTCTTTCTATATTATTTTTTTTTTTACTCTCGGTTAATGTTTTTTTTTATTACTTGCTCTAATTATTGAATGTTTTTTATTTTCAATATGAAATATTATTATGTGTTAACGTATTACTTTACTAAAGCATCAGTGGTTAAAAATTAATATAATTATTCTGTTTTTGTATGATAATGTTTTAATTCACATATTCAAGTGGAAAATAATTCATGTTGTATGGAATCGAATAATGATAACGAAAAAAAAGTTTCATACAGGTCTCATAGTGTGATTTGCCATGTGCGTAGCACATTGTGGGCTGGGTCGGAATCGCTAGTATCTTCGGTAAAGGATAAATCTTCTATTATATCAAGTCTCTGAAATATGATATCATATTATGTAAAATGATTTTTTTTTTTCAAAAAAAATTATTCCCTTGCTTCACAAGCAGACAATTAATAACAGACACCAAAGCCATAAGTTCACTTGTAATTTTTCCCAAAGCAGTCTTTTTTCTAATTAGGTTTCAGATATTGATAGAAATTAAACCTTAAAGATAAAGAAGACATATTGACAAAATAATTCTGTCTAAATCTCCATTTTCTTCTGTCGGGAGACGCATCTGCTTGTCAAGTATACACTTTGGAGTTTTTTTTTCATCCCTGTCTTTCGCATTATTTCTGTACGTTGTAATTCTTTTAATGTAGGCCTCAATTAAAAGCGTATCTCGATTATCATAATGACTTTGCAGAAATACAATATTTTTACAATTTTATTTCTATTTATAAGTCCAATTGATTTGTTATCCATTATTTCATTTATTATGATGAGATTCCCAGTTTGAAAAGAACGGTTTTAAGAACAGAACGGAACAGCTGACGCCAATGCCTCAGAGTGGGTCCAGACATTAAAGGGTACTAATGGCTGATAGAGTTTTGTGTGTGTGTGTGGGGGGGGGGCGTCTTGCAAAATGTGTATAAAATGTGTATGAGAATCAAAACTACTGATCTTAGGGAGTATGACGTTATTACAATCGAACGCTCCATTCAAGTTATCTCCATTCCCCTCTTTCTTGTTTTTATTTTCTTCTGCCATTCTAGTGGGGGGACATGTATATGGCACCTGTTCATTCGTTTCAAGGAATATTATTGATTGTAATCATAGTTCCTAATTGTATTGCCTTAACAAAATCATGTTCGGATCATGTAATGGTATTGTTCGCATATTTCAGTAGTTGAGTATGTGAACAATTGATTTGTCCTGATTTGTGTTTCTTGAGAATGTGACATATAGATGCTTACATTTAAAAGTATTCAACTAAGGCCCTATAATTCAACCAAACCACCTTTCATTCTTGAGTTATAAAAAACACAATAACAACAAATTTTCAAGGGGTATGAATAAATCAGTTGTTAACTGCATTTCATATTGATTATAAATGCATGTCCGTGTTAGTGATTTGGTAATAAAATCAATTTTCACACTTCAAACGCTTACTATGAATGGCGCGAGAAAAAAAGATAAATATAGGTCTAGGCCTACATAAAAGTAAACTGATATCGCCTTTTTGTATACTACATGTTTCATACATTCTGTATTATTTCCATATTCCAAGGTTCGTCATGTTTAGTCTATTTGTCTCTTATCAATCATGTAGATCAACGACCAACATCTTTCTGCGTTCGTTGATAATCTCTGAACTCTAGACTTATTTCTAAATCAACATATTAATGATAAAGGATGAAGATTCATACTGTACATGTGCACAGCAGTATGAAATAGAGGGGCGTTGGTAGACCATTTTCTTTTGGGAGAGGGGTTGCCAGACTATATTTGTAGGAATAAAGGCAATATTTCCCAATATAATTCCCTACATTCTATGAAAGGGTTGACGTCTGAAGGTATGAGGTTGTAGTATTAAATGGAATCTTAACAATTTTATGACCAGAAAATTATTGTTATAATTTGAGTGATTCAATAGCATTATATGTTGCAGTATCCATGTAATAGTCATTGTAAGCATATCGTTTGATTTGTTCAGTGTTTGCTGCAGCGACCCTTACCTTCCTTGTGACATGGTATATATGGAGAAAGAAAAACCGTAAGTCAGTGAATATCAATATACAGTAGCGTTACTAGGGGGGGGGGGCAATGGGGGCTCGTGCTCCCTAATAGAATTGCAAAAATAGATATAAGAGCCAGGAAAGAGATGAAGGAAAAGGAAAAAGAACGTGACATAATATGGGGAGATAGATTGCTCGAAAATGCTCTTCAAAGATTATACTATTATGTGAATTAGTAAAGTAGGGACAACATCAAAAGTCTGAAATTAAATATGTTGAAAGAGGTGCATTAAAACATTATGGAAAATTTTTTTTTGGGTGATCCGATCTGCGTCATGCGAAGAAAAAGAAATGGATATAGGAGTGAAAGGTAGAAGACATACGGATAAAGAGAAAGAGAGAGTATGAACAGTAAATGTGTCCGTATGCAAAATTTTCCCACTCTAAAGGGAGAACGGGGTATATTCTCTCCTTGCCTGGTCAATCTGTAACCTCAAAATCACCATCTTGAACAGCTTTTTTCATCCGGAGTACCGCGGCATTTTAGTTATATTGATTTTTTTTTTGAATTACATCAACTTCATGAAAACAAAGTATCAGAAACCGCAAGATGCCGAAATATATATATAACTTTGGGTCTTTTGATGAGGAAATAACATTTCAGAGAGTGAACAGTGTCTTTTTTCCTCGCTTACTTCGCTTGATCTCAGAATTTGCCTTTTAACGAGAAAATGCTCTGGGTTTCCCGTCATCTCACCCAAGAATCAATGACAAATATGTGCACATCACTTCATATTGAGTATAAATCTCAAGATGCTAATAACGACGGGTAACGGTTCGAAAGTATATGTAAATGTACAACTACGCGTCAAATGAACCTGTAGAGAAGAAATACAAGCAACTTATATTCTTACCAAATTAATACTTCCATTGTTTCCTCTTAAAAAAACAGACAATGAGAAAAGGTTGTGTGTCATCGAATACATGATCACAATTAGAACTCACTCGCTACTTAAAATTTTATAAGTTAAATTGTACAATGTCAGCGCTAAAATGATAACATTTCATTCAAGGCTTGACTTAAAACTTATAAAGCTTAGTGCAATAATGAAAAACGAAGAAATTAAAAAGAACATTGTGTGCGTGGCCTGTAATCCCTGTAATCATTAACACGGTTTTTTATGATCACCAGTTTTGCTGCCACCTGTAGGAGGACCATACATCTACAAAACTGAGCTCGTTGATCTGGCTTTTCATCGATCTGCTCATGCAGGATCTTTGTCCTGTCTCCAAAGAGCTGGGTATCAACGTCACTAAACTGTTATCATATCAATAGTTCAAAAGGATTTATTATCAGTTTAGTAACAAATGGTGTAAACTTTAAAGTAAACCTTTAATGTATTTCATTAATTGCAGTACACATATGTCATACAGCAGTAAGTAAAATATGGGAAAGTTTATATTGTAGTAGCACAGTCTGAAGGACATTGTGTGGTTTCAATGAAATTATATCGAAATTAAAACATGTTGAGGTATTAATAAGGGTACACTTGAAAATAACTAGTTGTTGTTAATACATCAACAAATGAAATATGCTGTTTAAATTTAAGTAAACTGTACTGTTTAATAATTTGGTACGATATTCTGTCGGTTATTTACTTTTAATTTTCAAGAGTACGACATGAGCTATGGGGAATGGCGTTCTATCTCAGAAGCAATGATGCTAAAAACAAGTGAAGCAAATGTTCCTCAAGGTAAGAATCTGTTTGATGAAACATTAAAACTTCACCGGAATATAAGACTTAATGTATTCATGATCAAATTTGATATTCAGTTTGTTAAAATTTGATAATATGATTTCCCGGCCCATTTTAATAATAGGCATTTACGATTTTTAACTAACTTCCTAGCTGGTTCAAGTTAAAGGTACTATGTCCCATTTGCAGTCCAAAAAAATGAAAAAGGTTAAATTCCAACGGCATTTGAAAGACAATACTAATTTAGAACTTCCCTAAAAAAAAGTGGGCTTGAAAATGTCTTTAAGTGGGAAAATAACGACTATTAGTTGTCGAATCGACTTAGGAGCTATAGAGCCAGTAAGTAATAGTCTGATTTTCAGACCATTGTACCGAATGGTCGTACGTTTTATGCTGCGCAAAGATTCAATCAGTTTAATTTTGGCCATTACAAGAAGTGGGTTATTGATGTAGACAAATGCTCATGTACCCTTTACAGCTCATTTTATGTATGTTATTACCAAAGATGAAAAAAGGCCAGTCAGTCACTCAATAGTGTCTGACAGTGAAGTCTAGCAAGTAAACGAGTTTCCTTGCATAATTTGAATATTAGGACACTGCGAACATTTAAATTTCACAGATATACATACATACATACAGGACATACATGACATATTCATAATTCTTGCAAAGTTCAACAGAATTTGATGTTGGCTGCAAAAGGGACATAGTATCTTTAACACTTGAGGCATTAAGCTTCTATCACGTAAACATAAATGCAATATTGTTTATGGAATGCCGATTGTTAGATACGCATTTCAAATATCATGCAACGTGCTTTTTAATTTAATAAGTATAAGCTGAAATCATACAAGAGTGTAATATATTCAGAATCAATCATAACATTGGTGTGACTGTTATAAATATTGATAACAAAAGCAATGTCCTATCATCCTTATGAACAATGATACTCATTCCGTAAACTTAATTATATGACATATATGTATAGATATATATATAGGTCCACGAATATCGTCACGTGTTTCTAAAATTTGCGAACGAGGAATAATACTCATTACTATCTCTAAAATGTTATTTCTTCATCAAAATACTCAAAAGTAATATTTATTTGGGCATCATGCTTTTTCTAATACTTGGTTTTCATGGAGAAGACGATGTTCAAAAATATTTTTTTAATATAAGTTACTAAAATACTCTCGCGGCATCCGGTAAAACTGTACTTGATGGTCAAACTATGAGAGGAAAGGTTGACTAGGCCGGAGGATATATACCTTGCCCCTTTAGAGTGGAAAATGTTACATTTAATTGTGAAACGGACACAATACATACTCTCTTTTAGCCTCTTTACCCGTATGTTTCTATCTTTTACTTGTATCTCCATTTTTGTTTCTTCGCTGCTGTACGCTTCATCAAGGACGCATATCGGATCACCCCAAAGCATTTTTCGATAATTGTTTCTTGCACGTCTTACAACATATTTCATTTAAGTGTTACAATGTTGCATCCACGTTACTGAGTCATATAATATTATAATCTTTGAAGAGCGTTTTCGAGCGATCCATCTCCTTATATTTATACCTCACGTTCTTTTTTACAAATATTTTCCATCGTCTCTTACTACTTTATTTATACTTGCAGCTTATAATTCGATTTGGGTGAGGGTCCCCCCCCCCATGCCCCCGTAAATACACCTCTGACTAAGTACTGCAGACTTTGATCATGCCTCACGAGATATTAGGGATAAATGATTATAAAATCATATATTAGAGTAAACATCAGGCTGAATTTAAGCATTCCACGTTTCCACGTATATAAGCATGAGCAGAGGCGCTGTTTGAACAGTTTGAATGGGGCGTGTGTGTGTGGGCAGGGGGAGTTATTGGATATATGGAAATATATGGAATATATTGGAAATATGACAGTAAACAAATTTTAAAAAGCAGTATATCCCCCACCCATAATTTGAAATTTCCTACAAATGTTAATATAGTTTGCGAGCAGTAGTTCACGAGGTATGTGACATTCCCACCCCACACCCTATAGCTACGCCGCGCCGCTTGGCAAAAATATCCACCCATATCCGTTAACATTAAATGCTCTGTAGACAAATTGCTCAACATGACGGTAAAAAGAGCACTGGCTGTGGGATTATTCATCGTAATATGTGTTCTACCTGGTAAGTGATAGCGAAGCATCATTATTCAAGGAGTGTATGAAATGGCTATTAGAAATTAAATATCTATACAACTTGTTAATTCAGTAATTAGTTTGGTTTAAATGTTCTATGGAAAACTGGGCCAAAGGAAAATTGAAACTCTTTCTATGCAATCTACGCTGTGAAATTCAGCAGAATAATATAAAAATAGTAAACCCTGAAAGTAGGGGGCTAACCCGGACATCCCAGTAGACCGACAGCCCAAAAGATCAAGAGCCTTCGATACCGTCAGTGAAAGTGACCAACATTCCCAAGAGGCCGACAATGTCGGTCTTGCGAACCTTCTGAAAATGTAATCGTCAGAAAGCATCACATGACCCATCATGCACGACACGTCAGGCTCGTAGATCTTCAGAGAACTGAATATGCAGAAGGTTCGCCAGTCGGTCTCGTTTGCCGTCTGTCTCGTTGGCTTTATTCGGGCAAACCTGCATTTCCCTTGCCATTTTTGTTGTTGTTCTTTACTCTTGTAATTTTCTCCCAAATTGTTCATGTTAGTGTTTTAGCGCTTTTAGTAGGCCTTTCAAGCGTCCTCAAGGGCAGTTAGTTCTGCCGTCACGATAATAGGCCTACTTTAAAGCACACATCACAACACCAATTCTTCAGGAATTTAAAAAAGTGCAATCTGTGAACAGATTTGAGACTGTGACCTTTCATATGAATTTTGTTTTTGTTTTCTAGTGTTTCTTTGTTTGGAATGTATATGTTTGGGAGAGGTTTCTGAGAATATATCTAAACTTGAGGGGTAAAGGTATTATCTCGTCATGCAATCTGGAAAATATTAATAATCACAATAGGCAATGTGTAACGAATCATCATACTCTGGGCTCTTTTTGTTTTATGAAATCATGAAAATGAATCGATCCACAACGACCGGATATGTTACTCTATTTTGTTTGATGCAGCTCTAACATCATCCCAGGTAGTTCCAGATGGTCTGGTTTACACCGAAGTCAAGAAGACACTGGTCCGAGGAGTGCAAGGGGTTCTAACATGTCGCTTTTACGGAAAATCATTGGCAGTCTACTGGGAAAAGGGTCTTGATCCTGACGCCCTAAGCCTCATGGTGATTTGGCATGATGGTGGATTATCAGGTCCAAGATTCGATGATGGGAGTTGTGACGTCGATGAAAATTATTCCTTGATCATCAACAATGTCTCGGCGGCAGATGCTGGAAGGATATACTGTACAGTTTCTAACTACAAGGGCATTTTGATTAAGAACTACACTGACATTTCGATCACAGGTAGGTTCCTGAGAAAAAGCAAAGCATAGTTATAATTTAAATTCATAGGGCAATATAATTTAAAGCACTTTTGATTTCTTTACATTATATTTCGATCATTCGCGTCTTGTGTATGGAAATATGTTTTATGCATATCATGATATTTTTTTCTTCAAGGAGCTAGTGTTTTTATACTCAATATTAAAACAGAATTGATTAATAACGATTATGTTTATATATGGATTGTGATATGACTTTCGAGACATGTATAATCATTTCAAGTTATTTTGTTTATGTTGTCTCATTATCTGCTTTTGCAGATACTTTCCAGTATAAATACAATATTTTTAAAGGGACTTGGTAACATTATTCAGATGGGAGGAAATGATGCTAGGTAGTGACATCAATGCTAGATGTAAGAAATAAAGATAATCTGAGAGTTTGAGTGAAAACAGATCATTATTAATAATATAAATTGGGGAAAACTGATCTGATCGATAACTTAATTCTCCCAACTATATTATTGCAATCTATTTACATTTTAGGTGAATGTAAATCGTCATAAAGCAATGAATTCACTCTATATACCATTCCAGACATTTAAGTGTTGGAAGATTAAAACAAATTTTATCTTATGTCTTATTTCCATGGAAAAACGGTGGGGAAAATTCAGAAATGGTTGGGAGAATTTACTGTTAGAGGGTGTCGCACGGTGACACCTTCAATGCAAACCATAAATATCTTTGTGGTTTGAGAATTTTTTTCAGGCTTTTGCATGTTAGAGGGTTAGTACGGTAGAAGGAATGTAATAAGTAACATTTCATACAAAAACTACGCAGTTTTTTCTTCAACCTTCAACAATGTTACCGACTCGGAGTCTGTATAAGCGTAATTAAGAAAGTTTTTATTACTAACATTCACTTTGAACAAGATACTGCAATCACGACAACCCCACGTGTTACTCTGCATATGCGTCAACACGGTCAGGCCACTCATAGTATCCTGCAATGCACCGTTTACATCAAGGCCAGAAGAGTCTCTTGGAAAAAAGTAACTACTTCTTCAGCAAATGAAAGTCTGGTTTTAATTGAAAACAACCAAGGTGTTGCTGAAAGAAGTGGAGCTGGATACGACGAAGGCATGTACAACATTACCCAAGATTACTCGTTGGTCATCAAAGAATTACAGGTCCATCACAAAGGTCTTTACATGTGTGAGGTGACCGACTTCGACACTGCAATTTCCTTCCAGAATCACACAATTGTTGATATTGTTGGTAAGTAGGGCTGGGAATTGTTCGGGTACCCGAAAATGATACATTAAAGGGAGTGTAGCCCAGGGGCGGATCCAACTGGCGGCGGAGGAGGGGGCCCAAGTGGAGCCCAATTCCCAATTTGTGACCAAATATTTAGCGGTGAGCTACCCGGCCGGCGAATAATCGGGGGAGTGAGCACCTTTGTTTTTTGGCCAAATTTGTGAAAATATTTCTTGGCCGTTCCCTTCGCCGAAGTGCTTTCGACTTTTCACGACGGTGCTTCCGTCGGTCACGTGACCAATTTTTGAGATCGGTGACTAAATCAGGTACTAAATTCACAGTGCGCGAAAGTCTGATACGAAGAATAACGTAGGAATGACAAAAAGAGAAAATTAGAATGATAAAACAAAGAATAACATAAGAGAAGGTGATAAAAGGAAGAAACAAAGAATATCACAAGGAAAGACAGAAAGAAAAAGTGATAGAATTATAAAATAACATAATAGAAGGTGATAGAAGAAAGAAACAAAGGATAGCGTAAAGAAAGATCAGAAGAGTAAATAGGCCTAATAGAATGATAAAAACAAAGAATAATAAGAAAAGGTGATAGAAGGAAGAAACAAAGATTATCAGAACGAAAGACAGAAAGAGAAAGTGATAAAATTATAAAAAACAAAGAATAACATAAGAGAAGGTGATAGAAGGAAGAAACGAAGGATAGCGTAAAGAAAGATAGGAAGAGGAAATAATAGAATAATACAAAATTAATAAGAAAAGGTGATAGAAGGAAGAAACAAAGATTATCATAACGAAAGACAGAAAGAGAAAGTGATAGAATGATAAAAACAAGAATAACATAAGAGAAGGGGATAGGAGGAAGAATCAAAGGTTAGCGTAAAGAAAGATATGAAGAGAAAATAATAAACACAAAGAATAACGTAAGAGAATGTGATAGAAGGAAAAAAAAAGAATAACGTAAGGAATGGTAGGAAGAAAATTATAGAACGATAAAAAACAAAGAAAAAATTACATATTAAAGAAAAGATGATAGAAGGAAGAAAAAAAGAATAACATGAGGAAAGATAGAAAGAAAAATGATACAATGATAACAACAAACAAAAACATAAGAGATGATAGAATTTTAAAAAAAAGAATAACATAAGGAAAGACAGAAATATAAAATGATAAATAATAGATAATGGAAAGATAGAAGAGAGGATGAAAGATGGAAAACAAAGAAGAACATGACGAAAGATAGAAATAATAGAATATTAAACGAAGAATAGACAGAAAGAGAAATTGATAAATAAAACAAAAAATAGGAAAGAAAATGAAAGATGGAAAAACAGAAAAAGAAAATGATAGATTGATAAAAAAAAATATATATATATATCAGAAGATGAAATAACACAAATTACTTCATATAAGAATTAAAAAAAAAAAACCTAGTTACAGAGTCGTCTGGTACTTCAACTTTGAACTTTGATCAGGGATACCGAGTTTTCACGACGACAAGAAATCAGGGAAATTTCCCCCGACTCCCGCAGTGTGATCTGAAAGGAAACGTGGGGCCAGAAGCTCGCCCATGCGCAGGGGGTAAATATGACGTCACTCGTAGTCAGTGGCGTAATGAGCAAAAAAGATTGGGGGGGGGGCTGGCAGGCAAAAAAAGTCCGCATCACCCCCGCTCTTACATGCAGGCCCCGGTGAACGTTTTTCAAAGTGGGTGGGGGAGGCTCAAGTATTTACGATCAGGTAGAGCGTAGTATAAATTGGCGTGGGGTCTAGGGTCAAAGCCCCGGCAGGGGTCAAGGGGCAGAGTCCCCCGAAGCTCAGGGGGAATGGGCATTTAATAACGGTCAGATGAGCATATTTTGATACCTTATTCATGACACTGGCATGTCATTAATTAGCGTGGGGTCCAGGAGGCTCAGCCCCTGAAACTCAGGGATTTGAGGCATTTAATAACGGTCATTGAGGATTCAGGAGCCCGCTCTAGGCCCCCTGGTGGGGTCGAGGGGGCGGAGCCCCCGGAAACTCAGGGGTTTTAGGCATTTAATTACGGTCGGATGGGCATATTTTGATACCCTGTTTGTGACACTGGCAGGTCACTAATTGGCGTGAGGTCCAGGGGGTGGGGTCGAGGGGGCAGAGCCACCGGAAGTTCAGGGATTTTAGGCAATAAATTACGGTCAAATGAGTATCCAGGGGCCCGCCTTAGGGTCATTGGTAGGGTCCAGGAGGCAGAACCCCCGGAAGCTCAGGGGTTTTAGGCGTGTAATTACGGTCAGATGAGCATTTTTGGTAATACCTTTTTTGTGACACTGGCAGGACACTATTTGGCGTGGGGTCCAATTGTGGAGCCCCCAGAAGCTCGTGGATTTTAGGCATTAAATTACCGTTAGATAACCATCCAGTGGCCCGCCTTAGGGCCCTAGGTGGAATCCAGGGGTCAGAGCCCCGGGAAGCTCAGGGGTTTTAGGCATTTAATCACGGTCAGATGAGCATATTTTGATACCTCATTATGTTGTGACACTGGCAGGTCACTATTCTTTCTTTCTTTCTTTCTTTCTCTCTTTCTTTCTATTTCTCTTTAGTATACTTTTTTCAAAAACGTGGGGGCGGAGCTCGAGGCCCCGGAGCCCCGTCGTTCTGCGAGCCCTGCCATGTAGGCCTCTAAATAAGCATATTTATTGCCTGATATTAACTGTAAATTTAGGAAATTGTAATTTTCCAACAAACGCATAAAAAAGTATAATTTACTAAAAAGTAAAAAAAGAAGGGGGCAAGGCCCCTGGATCCACTCCAGACCAGTGGAACATTCCCTCCGGAAATGACCCTCCTCGCCACATCCAAAACAAACCCTGGGCGCAGGCGACCGCGCATTCCCCCGTGTACCGCCTAGTATACGGTTATCTACTAGTGTTACTGTTAGTGGCCACTAAGGCCCATTAGTGACTGTAAAAACTATATGCTCTTCCTGGCTATTTGGGAATGTGTCAGTTTGCAACAGAAATGGAGAAACGCGCATTTTGTTGAAAATCATGTGATATCACGAACATTTATAAATCACTGGTATGGAATTGAAAATAAGTCATGGTTTAATTTTATATGGGGGCGCCCCAAGCCCCCCACCAGTACGTCAGTGCTCATAGTAGTCGACATTCGGTGTGAGAATCGAAAGCTGTCTAATACGACTACTGACGATGCGACCGCAGCAACATGTAAGTGCAACATACGCGAAACCGAAACGTGAGGAGAACTTCGGTCTGTTTCGCGAATGCTGTCCATGAAGAGATTGAGTCGCTGACTACCGTTAATCAAGCCCATTCCTTGACGTGCAGTTGTCCAACAGAAGACGTAGATGGCGTTAACCAATATTTGCAAAGCTACACTCCCTTTAAAAAGTCACCTGCTAGATCTACTCCCGTTGTTAGATTTTAAAGATGCTCAAGCTTGGGTATATAGAGGGCAGCACACGAACACTGCCATAATTTCCCGAAGGAAACTCAGTGTGTACATCGGAGTGGTTCGAAGTACCGCGCTTATGTATGTGAGAAAGGCAGTGAGAAAAAAAGAATATCTGCCAATCCAGGAAATAAGCTGTACGAGCGTATATTTATAAAATATTACTTTCATGTATAGATGGAAACCAATCAGTAGTAATTATATATTCTCCTTCTCATTTAGCTAATTTGTGGCATTATATTGACAGATGATTGAGAATATTGATCTCGTAAAAAAAGAAGGGTTTTACATGTTTGTATTTCAAATCTAGCTCAGCCTCTAGAGCCATTTCCTACCATCCAAGAGTGCTTCAACGTGGAACAACGTGACCCAAATTACTGTACTCTCGTAGCCAAATCCGGAATAACACTCACTTGTCAAGTAACCGCGTACTACCCAGATATGAAAGTATTCTTCCTCCACGGGTCAAAGGTAGTGGAGTCTTTGAATGAAAGGGAAATGAACAACACAGATGGGACAAAAAACAAAACTGTCACGATTGCGGCGAGAGGAAGCAGAGAGTTGTACACATGTGTAGCTTCCAATATTCCTGGAACTCGGGGTAACAAATCATCATCAGTCCTGTTACACTCTGGAGAGCCCATCAAAATAGCTGTGGTGGTAACAATTAGTAAGTGGCTTTTATGATAGTCTGCAAGTTACTTTAAATATCTTGTGCAATAAACATAGTTGTTCAAAAACAGAGGTAACCATGAAAAAGCATGTGTATGAATGAAACCTTTTTTTCACGTTCGCAGCGCCACAGTGATTTTACTTTATCAAATTAAATGATACTAGATGTGGCAAGAAGCTTATAGTCAGGTTTAGATATATTTGCATTAATTCATGATGATTGTCCTTTTCTTACGAATGTTCGAATTAAGCCTATTGTGTGTCATCCATACTTTATTACCAGCAAATGATCGTGATATCTTGAGTGATTCAATAGCATTAGTATGTTGCAGTATCTATGTAATACTCATTGTAAGCATATTGTTTGATTTTATTCAGTGTTTGCTACATCGACCCTTATCTTCGTCGTCACATGTTTGATATGGAGAAAGAAATACCGTAAGTCACTGAATTCCGCAATATTAGTGATGTAAGAAACAAGTTAGGTGAATAATAAGCTACCACTTTAATAGTATCCGTAGCTTAACAGCACTCAATAACTTCAAAGTTGCTCTAAAAACCCATCTCTTTCTAAACAGTGATATTTAATTATGACAATTATAATTTTGGCGTAATACTTTGTGTTGTTTTAGTTTACCTGTACTTTAATTAAAGGGGCTGTAGCGACGGTCAATAATTCGATCGATAATCGGAACAATAACGCACAAGGTCTATTGGCCGACGCACACGGTGCTCGACCAATCAGCAGGCCGCTGGTTCGGCTAATTATGCAAATGGCCTAATGGTCGACGCACACGGTGCTCGACCAATCAGGACGCTGGTTCGGCTCGCCTGCTGGGCGGAAGCAATAGCGAGCTCAACCAATGGCCGCTGGCTCGGTCTGGCCGTCTGCTGAGGAATGTCATGGCGGCGTATCGTACGCATCCAAAATTCGGGGATATCGATCCCGTTGTCTCTGTTGAAATTATTGGGATTGAGACAGAGACAACGGGATCGATATCCCCTAATTTTGGATGCATACGATACGCCGCCATGACACTCCCCGTCCAGCCGGCCAGCACCGGTCGATTCCAATCAGCAGACGGGCCGAGCCAGACGGGCCGAGCCAGCGGCCCGTTGATTGGTTGAGCTCGCTATTGCTTCCGCCCAGCAGGCGAGCCGAACCAGCGTCCTGCTGATTGGTCGAGCACCGTGTGCGTCGACCATTAGGCCATTTGCATAATTAGCCGAACCAGCGGCCTGCTGATTGGTCGAGCACTGTGTGCGTCGGCCAATAGGCCTTGTGCGTTATTGTTCCGATTATCGATCGAATTATTGACCGTCGCGCCGGTCCTCCCGTAGAGTATAAAACACCCTTGCTTACATTTGTTTTTTATCACCTAACGAAGTTTGCAGCGGCGCACGAAACGTCGAGATCTTTTAGATTCCTTATTGACCACATTGCGAGACAAACGAATATCACTAGCGATATTATTTTCGATATGTTCGTGATTGTAATATATATAGTGCGATGAGCGTCAGAGCCTGGCGGATATCGGTGCAATATAAATACGCATATTATTATTATGTTTATTATTAAAGCACCTTCCCGCCACAAAATGACATTTTGCTTTCATTCACTTTTGATGAAAAAGTCAGAACTTAGAATAGATATGGTTTATTTCATCTATGTGGTTTTTCCCCAAGCGCAAAAAATATATATATCCAGAATTAAGATATAAAACATGACGTATTTCCCCAGTATTGTTACACCTTGACTTTTTTTAGGTGCAAATTTAATATGAAGATAGGTGGGGTTACTCGTTTTTTCGAAGGGTCATAATTCCAAAACACAAATTTCCTATACCAGGGGGTTCATAATATCGAATTTTATTTGATGCATTTCTCCGAATGTTCGCAATTAAGGAAATTAATATGGTTTATATTTCCTAAAAGGAGATTGCCTAAGGGTTCGTAATACTAAACGTGAAAATCGTTTCATAGTTCACCAAAATGTCCATAATCATGAATCTTCTTGTTATTTTCGGAATTATTGACCATCGGTAATATAACATGATTGTTCTATCGACTGGAAGTACACAATATCTGTATAGATATATTTTTTTTAATCTCGAAGTTAACTTTAATTGTCTATTACCTTGCAATTTTTAACCAAAGTTTAACATCCTTTTTTAATAACATTCCCCGATGTTTCAAAGGTTGAACACAGTGCAATAAGTCCATGAAGTGCTCACAGTATGATTGCAGGGCTGTAAAGGGGGACCAGTATTGTTTTAAGAGAAAACGAGAATATTAAGAATATCATTACCATTGTTATCATTTACTTTGTTATTCGTGTTATCATTATTATCATCATAATTTATCATATCATACAACTACCTCGGTACAGATTTACATTTTTTTTTTCTCCAGGTAATTACTCTCCTGTCCCGCAAGTCAAACTTGAAGGTAAAATTACGACAACTAAATAAGATAGAAATGATGTGCATGTGTGTGTGTGACTTTGTGTGTGTGAAACAGGTTTTTACGTTGTTGACACTTATGTCAACTCTGCTTTTGCTGTCTTGACAATACCTCTCATTAGTTACTTTGCCAGGTGCTCTAAATCAGAAATGATTATTAATGCTACAGACAATCTTTATTTATTGTAATTGGGAGAAACTGATTATTAATCATCTCAAGCTATTCTAAATTGCTATCATGTAGTTAATGGGTTATTTGGACCGGCATATTAAACTAACGAAACCTTGTAGGTCAAGAGCCTGTCCTACAAGAGTCACGCCCAGCAAATTCATAAGAATAATAGATATGGCTACCTAGTGTTACATAGAAAGCTCCTTTACAAGTATAGTCTTGTTATCTAATCCTGAATTTTTGCCATTTTTGAGGGAGCAATACATTTGTTCACCTATTTACGAATGACATGAATCTTGACACCACTTTTTACCCGAAGAAAAAAAAATACATCATAAAAGTTAGAAAATTATTGAAGTCGTTGAATATGTAACATCCCAATCTTTTTTCAACATCCAGCATCATCTGACGGTCCTTGGAAAATGTCACTTTTTATATTTTTGTCATGTGCAGACACACCTTTTACTTCCGAGAAGATGACACAATATTATATAAGGGGGACCAAAAATATCGTGTCTCCTCTGTTCCAAATTGTTTTGCCAAATACAATATGTGATTCCCATTTCTTCTAGATATTGTAGAAATAAAGGATCTAACCAAAGAGGTTTTCGAAGTACTTAAACAACGTGTTAATGAAGTAGTGATGCAGCACTACAGAAGGGTATCTGACCTCATTGACACGAAATCTACTATTCAGGCTGAAGATATAATCATTCAAAACAAGACTGCTCTCTTCGATACTGACCAAATGCTGACTGATTGGCAAGAAAGTTGGACATCTACAAGAGTCAAAGAAATCGACATAGAAAATGAGCCAGGTAACGCTAAATACGTCTTCCTATAAAAGAAAACAAAAAGTATTGCTCCCCTGAGAACTAAATGACCCTACTTGACTTTAACCCTTCCCTGCAACTACCTGTTTTGACGGTGAAAGGCATCCGGACGTTCGCTGTATACGCCATATGCCTTAACCCTTAACCACTAGTTTACGAAGGCGAGTGGTATTCGGCTATACCAGACACAATCACTGACAGGCAGCCTCACCAACCTCGTAGCAATTAATTCATCCCTTTTCTTGGAGTGGAAGGGAATTACTTAACAATAACAAGTTGTATACCCAGCTAGATCCTTATGGGATTCATGTATTAAACATTGTCAATTATTTGCAATAAGTTAGGATTTTTGCTCTAACACTAAAAAGCATCGGCAACTCCGGTGGGTAAACTTTCATAATGTGAGAAATCAATCATGTCAATGGATATAAATAATTTGCGTAGCTTTAAATTCTTTTTACCTCCATATTTTTTTCCTGTTTTGACATTAACTGAAAAGGTTGCAAGAACTGTCTCCGCCGGGAATCGAACTTGAATGTGGAAACAAAAGTCTCACATTTTATATTTAGTTTGGTAATAATGTTTACATTGTATTATAGATTATGCCTGGCCTTCTGACGAGGAACTCAAAACAATTTCACATCATCTCACACAAAAGTCAATGAAGAAAGTCTGCAAGAAACTAAAAATTGACTGTCAATATGATGATGCTAATGACGAAGGGAAACGGTACGAAACTCTACGTAAATGGAGAACCAAGGCATCGTATAAACCTTTAGAGGAGATGTGGAAGCAAATCTTTTCAGGCTTGGAATCAAACAACCTCGGAGGTACCTTCTTACCAAGTGCATAATTTTATGTTATTTATTAAAAATAGACAATCTATAAACATTCACAGTTAACAACTGAATTATTCATACTTGTAAATTTGATGTTTTTGTGTTTTTCGTTACTTAAGAATGAAAGGTGGACTGGTTTAATTAAGGCCTTTGTAAGATACTTTTTAAATTTGATTATGTCACATTCTCAAGACACATACATCGGGACAAATCAATTTGTCACATACTTCAAAAATGATAAAACTTGAAAACGATATGAATAATTTAGTTGTTAACAGTATAAATGTTCATGAATATTTGCGTGTATGTAAACCGAATCTAAATCAGAAAAACCTCTCAAAGTTTAAGGACTGTCAATTTATTTATGGTCAAGTCACTACTACATGAAAAAACCCATTCCAACCACGGCTTGTCTTGACTAATATAATTGTCATCAATTAAAATTGAAACGATTAATAGTATTTAAAAAAATATATGAATAAAAAATGTTCGTGACCTATAATCTCCTGTAATCATTAACAGTTTTCTTTAATAAAAAATCCCCAGGTTTGCTGCCAACTTTAAGAGGATCATATTATATCTACAAAGCTGAGATCGTTGATCTGGCTTTTCATCTGCTCATCCATGATCTTCTTCCTGTCGCTAAAGAGCTGGGTATCAATGTCACCAAACTGGTATCATATCGATCCGCCTTCCATCCTATATACCTTGAGATTGGTACTTTTAATTTACTCATTGAACTGGGAGAGGTCTATGAGCGATCTATCTTCTGCAGTAGAATAGCGAACCTTCACTATCGAAATGTCGCTATTACAGGCTTGTTTGGTAAGAATATATTTATAACGAATCTGGAATGTATTTAATCATTAACAGTACAAAAGGATCACCCAGTAATACATAGGCGATGGTATGGTTAAGTTTTTAGTTACGTAATTTCAAGAACATTGATAAATCGTAGTGGAACAAGAGATAGAAGTAGATGTAAGTATTGATCGCCAATGTCTGGAATAGACAAGGTACCTAGCAAGCAAACAAGTGGCTACTTACTGCCTACCATGAATTTGTATCCACACTATAATATTTATTGCTGATAATGGTACAGTTGAAATACACTAGTTGTCGCATATTTTTCCATTGACATCGTTTAAGATTATTAAAAAAACTTTGTTCAAAGTAAAAGAACCGTTTAGCACTTTTTCCTGTTTGATTTTAAAGAGTACGACATGAGTTATGGGGAGCTGTGTTCTATCTCGGAAGCAATAACTCAAAACGCACAAGGACGTGCTGATCAAGGTAAGAATCTATCTGCTGAAGCATTAAGGTGTTCAATTCAATCCAATTAATTCTATTTCATATTTGAATAAAAAAGAACAACCACAATAACCTATATATATTAAAAGAGAAAATGTTAAGTATAAAACACAAACAAATTCAATATTATGGTGGGATTTGCCAAGGTTTTCACTGTTTACATTTGATGAATTCAGCAAAATATAAAGCAAAAAATAAGGGCTTTGTCATTAATTTCATACAGTAAAAATGCACTGAACGTCACGTCTAGTGATGACGTTGCAGAATTCTATCTTGCCTATTTTTATCATTATTTTTTTTTAAAGCTCCTTTTCGCATGCTTACAGGTCCAGGTACCAACATTCCCGAAGAACTTGGTAATCTTCAAGATGTGCTACAGCTGACTGATCAAGAGATAGCTGACCGACTTAATGACTCACATCCAATAACTGCGTATGAGCTGGTGAAGATATGGAAAGAGAAGTCACGTCCGTCGGTTTTCAACTATCGTGCAGCTCTAGCTCATGAACTCGAGATAAACGAGATGCCTGGTCTGGCCAATGAACTCCTTGCAGGTAACTAATTAAAGGGAGTATCTATGTATGAAATAGCTTAGCTAGTAGCAGTCTTTTTTGGGGAGAGGCTTACAGGGTCATGCCCCTTTAAATGTCCTGATTATTAATGAATATATGTAGCCCCACAGAGCAACCCCCAAAAAAAAAAATAAAAATAAAAAAAAAAAAAAAAATAAAAAATCTTCTAGAACCACTCCTATGCTTAGTATTCGGGTTTAATGCCGATTGAGAGATACTCATGTTAGATATCACGTCACGAGCCTATGATATCAATAAGTACAGCCTGAAATTATGCACGAAATAATGCTACCAATTTCACAGAAAACGTCCATTGACTGGGGTATTCAGAAAATTAAGCTTCTCCCAGCCTTACAATTTAGGCAAGCTTTCGTTCATTCCTCTGGACTTCTTTTGCCTACTAAATATTAAGGTTAGTAGAAGATTTACTTACATGAAAATGAATGTCCTTTCATGCATACTTAGGCATAATGTTGCTCACTGCGTACACATGCTGATAGAACACAAAATACCTTCTAATCTTGACCTTTACCACCTTGTTTCCGTCAGGCAAATACATAACTGGACAGACAAGTCTCGCATTCATTGAACACATGGTTAGGGGATTGAATCAAGATCAATCAAGAATCCTTGGGGAGCTACTTAAGCTGAGTGGAGAAATGGAACACTGGCATATGAATACACCGATCTCCAAGCGGATCTATGACTGGGTGGCAGTCTGGACTTCAGATATACAGAGTTTCTGGCTTTCGAATTTATTTGCAAAGGTGAATCCCTGGATGAAAGCGAAAGCTAAGAAACATAGAGATCTAAATAACAAACTCGTAGAGCATGGCTTCGTAGACCTAGCACGTGAGATCATGATCATTGAGCAACAAATCGCTAGGTGGTAAATATTGTAAAGAGCTTTGTATTTTGAATCTGTAACATGTTATTCATGGATAGGTTCTGAATGATATTTTGTTTTTATATCCGCTTTCACGTTGTAGTGAATCTCCTCTGTGTTAGATCGAGATGAAATTCGTTTTGTTTGATTTATTCCATACTTTTCATAAATTTGCCTCTTTAAGTCATTATGTTTAACGTAGTATGTCTGATATGTGCATTTTGTTACTGTTAATATTCCTTAGTTTGTATTTCAATGTTCAGATGTACATTGGACATTGTATAACGTATCATTTTCAGTCAATATCAAACAATAAATTCTATGCTACAGGAACTGAAAAAACTTACCAAACATGCCAAGATAATAAACTTGCTTCATACATTAACAAGCATGATCATCACCTTGCTTAATATAACTGTTTATACTTGTAGTGGTAGAATAGTCAAACAGCCAGAACGACTGGTTTTGTAAAAATGTTGTTAAAAACAGTGTTTATTTGCTTTGTCCACACTTAGAATGTATGCGTAATACTTGTAAATATGTTTTCTTTTTTGTTGTACTCTCATACCCCGAGAGGGGTCGATAGAGATAATTAATACTAATATAGTACTCTACTATACTGTACTATATAGTTGCATTTGTTTTCAGACACCCCGTATTTACTAGTTTACTTTTCAAAATGACATGTCATCTGCAAATGTGTCTTGCTCAGTGCGTATTAGTTTTTATATTTGTTTATGAAAGGCGCTCTATGCCTTCTGTCATTTAGTAGTGGTTCCTAATTTTAATACGAAAGAGGGAAAGGGAATACATATATTACCTTTACTGAAAATAGCAACATGATTTAACGTTTTTTATCTGCAAAACGCAGTGCGTTGTTCATTATTTTTTGAATGACTTCATCTCTGAATGTATATTACTATTTTCTTAATGAATGAACAAAACGATTGTAAATAACATGATTTTGTTTATCAGTAATGACTTGAGACATTATATGTCTTTATCTGGCCTTTCCATTATATTACACCTATAGCATGTTAGAATAGTGTACATCCCTTACTTTATGTTTGTTTGTTTGTTAATTTGTTTTTGTAATGATAACATCATAATGAATTGAAAGTACATAGCAATCAAATTGTTTCTGTTGCAACTGAGCGCACTCACAGACTTTTACTCTGTGAATACATGTTTTGTTTTGCTTTGCACTTTAATGTATACCAGGTAAACAGAGCTCTGTCGCAAATTTGTACTGAAGTCTAAAGAGACTAAATTATGCAGAAAACAATTTAAGGATCAGCAATAATCACTAGAATTGTCAAAATTCTATATTTTTGTGAAATTAACGTTAAAAGCAAGAGGCCAGTACATAATTTTACATTTTATAACGCTTATGTATCTAATCACCACATCCTCATCTATTTCCTGTCCTAACTATTACAACTCACTAGAAAATCCAAACTATTACAGTTATGAGGATTAATTGATTTGACATTTGTATACATTTTAAGCACGAGAATTGTATAATATTCAAAAGAAATATATGTGCATATGTTCAGAGGATAGCCCATGAAAGCTGACAATTACTGGTAGCTTATTACCAATGGGCTCGTTAAAAAAAATTTTCTCAAAACGATAGCAGATATATTGAGTAGATTTGTTATTAAAGTGACTTCAAATATTATTTACGATTGATGAAACCATCATAATAAAAAACTATTTCCAATTTGATTTGGTCTTAACTTAAGGAAAAGTCAAATCCCTGATTTTGTTGTATCCGGATTTTGAATATTTGACCGACGGTTGGAATTGTAATGTGGTTAAGTTCATCTCAATATTGTGGGAATATCATGATTTATCACAATCATTATTTCCAACACTAAATTTTCATGCCAAATAACGATGATAAAAATCATCTTATTATGAGAGAAATGTTATTCCTCAAGTTTCTAAACAACTATGGTTGATTTTTAAACAAACGGAAATAATTATGATGAGAAGCGATCGGGATTAACATTTTAAGGCTTATAAGATGCATATTATACCGATGGGACTTATCCGTTGGTGAAAATGATTCGGCAACAGATAGGCAACCAGAGAGAGAGAGGGGGGACGGGAGGAGAGAGACATAGAGTGAGGGAGAGCAAGAGGTAGGAAGAAAGACGGGAAGAGAGAGAGAGAGAGAAGGGGGATGTATAATTGCTACAATACAAAACAATGAACATTTATTCATATGTGGGTGCAATGGCAATAAAAGCAAAGTTTTATTGAATTGTACATGCTCCATTCTAATAGAGCATCTACATAAGACTGTAAATGACCTGAGTCCGATTTGTGGACAACGATGGTCAAGTCATCAACATACTTATACCATTTTCAAGGTCTAAAGTTATATCGATTTTTTAATGCGTTATTTTGGTATACAAGGACTTTTTTTTTTTTTTTTTGTATTTTGTATTTTTAAGCATGCTGAGAAATCATACCGACAGAAATGTGGTCCAAGTCAGGCTTGATAATAACATAATATTTCTGATGTCACGGTTCACTTTTAAGGTCAAAAATCTATTATAGTTAATGAAACATCTCGTCTATGTATATGCATCGACGAACGGGAACGTTTTCACGCGCAAATAATAGTTTTACAAATTTATTATATTTACAATGCAATCCCGTTATCAAAACAAACTGACTTAAATCTGAAATCTTCACGTAGGCCACGTAGCTGTCTGAGTTTGTAGAATGCCACGGATGGTAATTAAAAGCACGATTCCAAGGGGGCAGCAGCCTCCTCGTCAAACACGCCCTCCCTCGTACGTATGTTTTGATTAGATTTTTGATTTGATTTGATTTATTTTTCCACTCAAATATCTACAAATTAAAATAACATTTATAAACCATACAGTATGACAATATATAATAGAACAAATTGATTATACAAGTAACGAAATACTGATAAGTATGTACGTAATAAAATAAGTTTACAGAGTACATTTAAGTTTGAGAATAAGACAAAATATTTTATATTGCTTGATTCATTAACGGAGAGAGGAAAACAGGGAATCTCAGAAAAGCTAGGCTTGTTGAGCGAGATTCCCAGTATTAATTAAAGGTAAAGACCAGTTTTGGAAACGCCCCTCTCTCAAAAAATGAAATGGAAGCTCTCATTACCAATCATGTGAAAGAATATGTTTTGACTAATACGTGATGATACATATTTTGCCGGGAAACCGCCTACTATTGATATATTTGTTAAATTATTATATCTATTGGGACCGAATAGATATCGCGCACGTGGTCGCGTAGTCCCATATACATCTTTCTGTGTACAGTGCTTGTAACTTTACCAAGACTGGTCCAAATTTCTTATCATTTTGATGATTCCAGAACCTTGCAGTACACACCAACCTATATGCTAGATGATCATCCTTTTCTGATCGATTCCACAACGTTTCTTTCACAATGCAATCGCATGACCAGAACTGGTCTTTCTCTTTAAGTACTATAGACTATCATCATGTTACATTTGTTATAATCGTTTAAGGAACTTCAAATAAATTTGTATCTCACTGATACAATTTCTGTCTAAACGAGAGAGGTATAAAACTATAATGCATGTCAAGCAAGATTTTGGATGTGCTGGCGTGATATTGAAAGTCATATTCGTGGTTAGTATGAATACATTCTGTTTGCTTCCACCCCACTTTGAACTAATCTGGATCCGCCAGTGACATAGGCGATTCCATGCAGATAATAATTTAAACGCGTCGAAAGTTTTGTCTTTCTTCTGATGAAAGCTGCATAGCGATGAAAAGGGGGAACACACCCCTAGCTAGTTAACATCCCTTTCTATCCTATTTAACTAAGACCGTGAATACTTTAGATCGTTAAATATTTACACTAAAGAGAAATGAGTTTGGAAATGCCAACCTCAGCACTCAGCCATGATAGTTTGATTGCTTATGCCACAATTACCAACACTTTATGAGGGGAATGTCTAGCGATGAGTTCTATAAAACACGATAATTATTATGGCTTCAATATACACACTCAGGACAGTGGCGTAGCGTGGGCTTAGTCATGGGGGTGCACAAGTCTTTAGTCTACTAGATGATCGTTTTTCAACTCTCTTTTTTGTCATGGCACTCCTTAAGGAGTTTCGCGTCATCCCAATCCACAATTCACCAAAGAGGATGTGTTATCCATCCCTCGTATACATACACTCGTATGAGCACATTTTCGCGCGAGGTCCGTCGTGGCCTCTCAAATATTGCGAGCGAGCGAGAAAAAAGCACCTTTATTATGGAAAAAAATGTTATTTAGCCATCAGTATACACTAGACATAATTTGTCAATTTTGCGAGAAGTGAAACGATGAGGAAAAAGTCGACTTTTTGTTGTGGTATAAATTTCATTTTGATATTAAAAAAAAATAAAAAAAATAAGGTTATATTAGGCAGCCATGGCAATATCCGGCAAAGAGGTGCCCAAATATCGTGAGATAATAATTTTGTGATATTCAGGGATCTCTTTGCCTGAAACTATCTCGTTCCTTAATTTTTCGAGCGTGGAAAAATACACTTTACCATCTCTCATACGTTTTTCTTTCCTCATCAAATTACCCGAAGTGATATATATTTGGGTGTCTTGCGTTTTTGATATTTGATTTTCATGGAAATGAAGTTATTCAAAAATATCCATTTAATATAACTAAAATACTCTTGCGGCACCCCGGTTGAGAAAAGGTTACTAGGTGGGCAAACTAGGAGGGGGGAAAGATTGACTAGGCTGGGAGGGAATAAACCCCTTGCTCGTTTAGAGTGGGAAATTGTACATTTTATAGTGTCCTCTATCTTTCACTCCTATATCCATTTATTTTTCTTTCCTGCTGTACGCTACATTAAGGACGCAGATCGGATCACCTCAAAGCGTTGTTCGATAATCATTTAATGCATCTTTTACAACAGATTTCATTTAAGAATTATGATGTTGCTGAATTACTTGGTCACATAATATTATAACCTTTGAAGAGCGTTTATAAGCAATCCGTCTCATTATATAATCTGACGTTCTTTTTCATTTTTCTTCATCTCTCCCCTCGCTCTCACCTCTATTTTTTGCCATTCTATTAGGGAGGGAGCCAAGTACCTATGTGCCCACCCCTCACGTAGCTACGCCACTGACGCGGACTATAGACTTAGATTATGCCTCGCGAGGTATTAGTGATACATTTGTATGATTTAAAATATTTAAATAAACATCACACTTTTATTCCGGGTATAGTCATGTGCAGAGACGTTGTTTGAACAGTTTGAAGGGAGTGTGTGTGTGGGAAGGGGATGTGTATAGGTTCATTTCAACGCAGTCTCTTACGTAATCGGCCTGGATTTGCCAATTTTTCAGTAAAAAACAAAACAAACATTATATCCCCCGTATCTTAAACGAAAAATAAGTTTTGATGGGGTAAGAGACCTTCTTTCTAACCCCCCCCCCTCTCTCTCTCTCTCTCTCTCTTTCTGGTTACGCCGCTGAGTACAGATCTCCACGTAAATCCTTTAACATTAGTTGCTCTGTGAACAAGATGCTCAACATGGCGGTTAAAATAGCACTAGCTATGGGATTTGTCATCGTAATCTGTGTGCCACCTGGTAAGTGATTGCAAGGTTTAATTGTATATCAAGGTTTGTATGAAATCAAATATAAATACAGCTTAATTGTTGATTCAATAATTCGTTCAGTTTAAATGTTCTATGTAAACCAGGCCAATGTAAAAACTGAAACTCTTGCTTCGCACTATATACGCCATGAAGTTCAGCAGAATTGTTTTGAAGTAGCAAGCCCTAAAAGGGAAAAGCTCTGAATCATGAAGAATTCGCGGTCATAAATTACGGCGCGTGGGGGCGCGTGACAATGTTCTGACACCGCGGACCAAAATAAACACATTTTTCGGGGCAATGTGGCAAGGAAAATCGGCTATAACATAAAACCAGGCAGAAGATTGCAGCCAAATCTGGTATGAACTTAAAGTTTTGACATCAGAGAAAAATGGTGGTAATAAAATTAAAGTGGAAGTCCCTGGAAATCTAAACATTTTCTCTAGATTTATAAAAAACATAGATAATTACTAGTATTTTTTTTAGTGAATTACCCTATAATATGTTATGAAGATTGTGTTTCTATCCATTTTTAACCCATTTATGCAGTGAAATGAGCTATCAGGAATATGTGAGAGCAATTTCATATCAATAACTTAAAAATCCATGTTAAATTGAAAGATATATAAAAATAAGACACTTTTGTACTAAAACTTTGAATATGTAAGATTTTGCTGTTTGAAGGAGTAAATTTATACCCTTATTGTCCATACCGGAATTAAATATTTTACTGAGGTATTCTTCAATGTATTATCTTTCAACTAGGCAAGAAAAAAAGAGGAAAAAAGGAAATCATCAAAAATTACTTTTGGCGCACTTTGGTTCCTCCCTGGCCCATTGTGCGGCGTCGGCGAATTTTCATAATTCCACTTAGCAACGATGATTTCCTTACCCTTCCCATATCGTTTTTACTAGATTTAGATTGTATTTGAGAAAACTGAGTCAGCACCCGTAGTCCGTACTTTGTGACTTGTCTTACTCTTGCCTAGTATACTACACGCGAGAAAACAAAACATGTAATTGAATGCATGGGATGCATGGTTATCGCTAGCTAGCTGGAAATTGGGCGCGCTAAAAAACTTAATGCAGGGCCAGAGTCAAAGGTCGGGGTATTTGACTGTATAAATGCACCACAGAATTTCTTACATTCCTTTCATTTTTTTTTTCCTTTAAATTTCCTTTAAAATTTCTTGACACTTTCAAAATTCTGTATTTTCCTTCAAATAAATCCCGGGCGGTCCGAATTGGCATGCCCCGCGGTCCGGACTTTGAGAAGCCCTATGTTAGAACATGTTCTCTTTCAGTCATAGCTTTGGCTACATCCGTGTCTAGACGTATAAAATGGTCTAGACTCTAGAGTATTCTTACCTGTTTTAAAGCCACTTTGAATAGGATTCATATTGATACTTTAATAATGCCAGTTTAGGCGGTTCTGAATCAATCTTTCTATTATTTTGCAAATTACTGAAGTCAGAGCTATGGGGCGATAAGATGAAGGGTGAAAAGGGTTTAAATTCTTCTTAATGATTGGCACCAGGATTGCTTGGCGCCATTGATTTGGGATTTCGGTCTTGTCCCATATTCTGTTCAGTAATTGCAGAAGAGTTAAACATGACTGGATAGGTAGCTCGGCAATCAAGGACAAGGTGATCTCATCTTGACCTGGAGAAGAATTGTTTGATCTATCTATCGCGCTTTTATGTTAGTGAATTAAGAATTGTTCGTCTTTTTATGTATTAAGAGGGGATTCCCCTAGTTTGCTTTTCAGACTGTAATCCAGTCGTGAATACGTATTTTGGGGCAATGCGTTGTCACTGGACGAGACACATACTAGGGACTTTTAGATTTAGACGACGAGAGCGTGGACTGCCGCGTGTGACATTAGGGACTTTTAGATTTGCACGTCGACGTAGTGGACTGCAACGTGTGCCATTCTTTCAAGGCACTGGCCCGTGCCCGGCAGTGCCTTAAGGACGTCACATTACCTTAAAAGGATGTCACCGTGACAGTCCACGTTCTCGTCGTGTAAAATCTAAAAGTCCCTATTGTGTTAAGGCACTGGCCCGTGCCCGGCAGTGCCTTAAAAGGACATCACAGTGCCTTATAAGGACGTCACACGTTGCAGTCCACTATGTCGACGTGCAAATCTAAAAGTCCCTACTGTTGCTAAGAGATATGCCTTCTCCTTGTCATTTGGTACTACTTGATTATAAAAGGTTGACGAAGCCTGTATTTCTTTTTTTAATTTTGACTCGCTTAGATTTATTTCACGACTCATTTTCCATATAGGAGTAAAACGATTTATTTTTTAACTAAAAGTTCTCCATTGGCGTACCTTAGATTCTCTAATAAAATGTTGGGCACATGTCCTTTTTAATTTATATTTGGTTGCATTCAGAGGGTTTTGCTTTAATTTGTTTGGCAGCCTCGGCGTTGGAGATGTTTTTGTCTCCTTTTACTTTAAGTATTTCTTGTTGTTTTTGTTTTAGGGCACCCTTGATATACTGCTGAATGCGGGCCCGAACAATTAACTCATTTTGTCGTCAATTCTTTGTTATTACAATCTTTGTATCCTCGATTTTTGCCGCACCTTGCACATCGCGGGCTTTTTGCGTGGACATTTTTGCTGAAGTGTCCACAATGTTGGCACCTATACATGCTTTACATGAATTACATGCTCCACGTAAGGCCTAACAAGAATATTTTCAAAACCAACTCTAATGTTTCCTGGTAGATTTTCATTTCTGAAGAACAGTAACATAGAGCGAGATGGTTCTAGCTTTCTTTGCTCGTTTCTCTTTTTTAATCTTGTACACATTTTGACTCCTTGCCTTTTTCCTGCAATCTGAATTTCTTCTTCTGTAGTTTCAAGCGGTATGCCGCTAATGACACCTTTTGATCCACTTTCGGGCTTGTTGATCACCCTCCCAGCAATGCCACACAAAAATGGTTACATTCATAAACGCCTTTACCTGGTGGTATGTGTTGCATTTTATCGTCAGTTCATTTCCTTACTAATAACCTATTTAATTGCCATTTCCCTTGCTACGACTGGCGGTCCTTGCTTCGTTACATGTTTATCTATCCCTTTTATTTTCACTGTCAGATATTCCTCCTTGGTATTAGGCCTTTCTCTTCTAGGACTTGATGGTAGATCTTGGTATTTTTTCTTTGACCGTACTGTTGGTCTCCTGTTATTTCTAACTTTATGCTTTACTACTGTAAATTCATCCTCCACTTTGTCCACTGTCCATCTCGTCTACGGATCTTTTGTACTCTGCCATTGGCTGCCCACTGCTGCTTACTTGTTCTGGCCGACTTTATTTCCTTTTCCATTATCAGGTATCTATATCCAAATAAAGTGTTCAAGAAATTTCCACAGTAAAAGTGTCAAAACACAGCTCAGAAGCCGTCGAGTTGTAGGTGTCGGGAGAGTAAGGTATTCACGTCCGTATTTTACTAATCCTGTTGACAAAAAGTATACAGCAAATCGCGAGAATTGAGTTTGCAAATTGACACTTTCTTTTCAACTGTAAAGAAATAATAAAGCCAATATGATGAAAAATTTGACCCAAAGTATACATAAAATTTCGTGAATTGAGTTTGAAAATTGAAATTTTCTTCAGATTTTTCCTTTAGACACCCCCCTCCCCTGTTCGCGCAATCGCAGAACGCGGCGCTGACGCGCCACTTCTGTCCGTCTTGCATTGTGCCCCCCCCCCCATTAACAAAATTCCCGGATCCGCGCCTGTGGCTGTCTACCATATGCTGAAAATTATGTACCATGGAAAGCTACTTGAGAAGAAACTTTGTCAAGTGCACCAAACCTTGAAGTGGTTCTTGTTCCATTGTTTGCTCCACATATTGTGTGAAATATTTTCAAGTGATACTCCATCGTACATACTACGCCGGCGCGCTGAACAAAGATACCCAGATATATATCCACGTAAGTCCGTTAACATTAGTTGCTCTGTGGACAAGTTGCTCAACATGGCGGTTAAAATAGCACTGGCTATGGGATTATTCATCGCGATCTATGTGCTACCTGGTAAGTGATAGCGAAGCTTCATTATTCAAAGATTGTTTGAAATAAACTTTAGAAATGAAATATCTATACATCTTTATTGCTAATTCAATAATTCGGTTAAAATGTTCTATGGAAAACAGAGCCAAAGGATAAACTGAGACTCTTGATATGCACTGTACTCTTTGTAATGCAGCAAACTCTGAAGTAGCAAACCTTGAAAGTAGGGGCAGTGAAAGTTACCGACATTCCCAAGAGGCTGACAACGTCGGTCTTGCAAACATTTTGAAAATGTAACTGTCAGAAAGCACACGGGATCGACTATATTAACCGACACGTGGGTCTCGTGTACTCCAGCAAAGAATAGAGAGTCAATACTGCGTATGGACCTCTAGCGCTGTACCATGTGCTAATAGGCAGCAATTTCACACGTGAATAGTCAATAGACTTACAACACACAAATGCACACAATCATTCCGATAAAACTGTAAGCAAGTTTGACAGTGGACTTACGATTTTAATTTTTAAATTATTCTTTCTGACATCGGTGAGTTGAAAAAAATTGTATTTTACTTCTATTTAGGTGTCATCAATTGTCACTAAAGTACCAGTTTTTAGTGAAATCAGTTTAATTTTGTACAGTGGTGTTTGAAATGTAGATCAATAAAAACGGGTTTTATAATACACAGCCAGGATAGCGATGCAACTATGTGTGGTCTCGTGGGTCTTCGGACAATGAAATATTCATTTGGAGTGTTGCTTGGCTGAATGTGCTGTGTGCATGGATGTGGCTGTCTACCAAAACATGTGTATTTGTTGTTATTATTAATCAAATATCTGTTGTGTATTATGCTGTCATATATTTTGTGATACTTATTATTCATTTGGATACCATTATTTTATTTTTATTCATTATTAATTATCTGGCCCTTGTAACTCAATGTTAAGTTTCCCGTTGCCCGCTCGCGTTATGATTTTTCGCCCCCGTTTGCAATCGAAAATAGTCATACAAATTTATTTTGTGAAGATCTGGATAAATGCTATCATACTCTTACAGTAGAAGCTAAACACTTATATTTAATGGGTGACTAAAATATTGACCTGTTATCTCATAGTAGCTACCATGATACACTTCTTCATATTACTTATTCTAATAGTTGTTATTCACATATAAATAAACCAACCAGAATTGATGGTCAATCTTCAACCCTTATAGACAATATTTTTTCAAATATCTTCGATAACGACATTACCAGTGGTTTAAAATATTCTGATATATCTGATCATTTGCCAATTTTTATAATATGTAATAATGAAATTACAATGAAAAAGTCAGCTTAATCAAACATGTACAGAAAAGAAACACCCCAAAATATTGAATCATTCGAGAGTGATCTAGCAACAGAAGAATGGTTGGATGTCTTAAATAAATCAAATGCAGATATGGCATACAACAATGTTGATAAAAATTACAGATATAGTATGACAACAATTTTGCTCTAGTGCAGCTAACAAGAAAACAACGAACTCTACTAATAGTACTATTCATAACAAAAACAAATATAAAACATACCGAAATAAATTCACTAACATCATTCGAAATTCTCGAAAAATGTACTATTCCCACAAACTTAATAAAGTGAAATCAAATATGAAATCTATCTGGGAGATTACAAATGATCTGATTGGAAAGAAAACAACAAAATTTCCCAATGATAATTTTACAATAGATGATACAGTTATAAAGTGTAAAAATGTAGCCAATACCTTTAATTCCTATTTTGTAAACATAGGAGCTAATTTAGCAAATAAACTTAATACACCGATCGAAAATGTTACTACATTCCTTCCTGAACCTTCAAATTCATCATTTTTTTGTAAACACATTCCTTCTTAAACACATTATACATGTTATCGCTTCTCCTTTAACTCACATTTTAATCCATCAATTAATTCCGGCAAATGTCCCCAGTCCTTGAAAATCGCTAAGGTAAATCCCGTTTAAAAAAAGACAATCCTCACGAAATAAGTAATTACAGGCTTATTTCTATTCTTCCCAGCATATCCAAAATCCTAGAAAAGATTATTTACAATAGGCGCTAGAAGTTTTTAGATACTTTTCATTTCCTAAATCTTAACCAATATGGTTTCACAAAAGGACATTCAACCGACCAAGCTTTAGTACAATTATATGATAAAATAACGAATGCTATGGCCAATAAAGAACATGATGTAATAGGAGTATTTTATGGACTTATCAAAAGCCTTTGATATGCTTGACCACCAAATTTTAGTTTAAAAACTTCACTGTTATGAAATTCGTGGAGTTGCACTGTTATGGTTTTTGAGCTATTTATCTAACAGAAAACAATATGTAGTGTATAATGATGTTTTTTTCTTCAAATTTACTCCCTAGCAAATGTGGAGCTCCACAAGGGTTAATACTAGGTCCTCTGCTATTTATATTATTTATTAATGATTTAACCAATGCAACACGTTTATTATAATTGTTGCTATTTGCTAATGACACGAACATCGTATGTTTACATCATAATTTAAACACTTTAGTAAATACACTTAATAATGAGGTACCAAAATTATCTCTATGGTTTCAATGCAATAAGCTATCCCTTAATATAGATAAAACAAATATCATGTATTTCAAGCATGCAAATTCTCATGTCATTGACTTTCCTTACAACATAATTATTGATAATGTCCCTCTCAAAACGAAAAGAACAACAACATTTGTGGGTGTCATTATAGATGAAAATCTTAATTGAAATGAACCAATACGTCATATAACTACTTCTATTTTTTTAGGAATGTTGGTATATTATATAGTAGGAAGAAATTTATCCCATGTAATAACGCTTGTTATGCTTTTTAATTCATTGAAATTACCGTATATAACATATTGCAATTTAGTATGGGCCACCAGCGCCAAAACCAAAATCAACTCTATTTACTTATTGCAAAAGAAAGCCCTTCAAATATGTACTGGTTCACCATATTTATCTCACACAAGTCCAATATTTTACAAACTGAAAACCCTAACAGTATTCGACATAAATTCGCTCATGTTTAATTATTTGAATAATATGCTCCCTCTTTCATTTCAAAACTTTTACACTATGAATAAAGCCATTTACTCTTATCCTTCCCGTAATTCCTCAAATTTGTATCTAGTCAACCCGAAATTACTTATTGCCCATACATCCATAAGACACCATGGCCCAGACCTATATATGGAACTCTCTCCCAGAATCTATTAAATCATGTTGCTCCCTCTACTCATTTAAGGCCAAATTTAAAACGATGTTATCATCAGAATATTCAAGGTAAAATTTATGTGTCAACTCTTCAGTCTTCATCATAAAGTCATCTCCTCTTTAATTCGAATCATCATCATCGTCATCATCATCATCATCATCCTCCTCCTCTTCTGCATCTTCAATATCATCATCCTTATAATTTGTATTTTCTATTACTATCCGTTCTGCTTAATAAATGTGTTAATCTATTTTATGAGTTTTGCATCACACAGTATGATCATGCAGGTTTTTAACTCATTCGCGACAATAAAACTAGAACGTCTGGTGACCTCAAAGTTCGTCAGACTCTGCGGGAAACAATATTAGCCAATCAGAGCACTCTTTACTTTGTCATGTAAAGAATCCTATCCCGAGTTATGAATTTTACAATGTTAGTCAAAAACCGGACAAGCCTACATAAATATTCATAGAGCGATTGTTGCCGCAAATTCTGCCCAGCATCAAGGGCGTGCTCGCGTGCGTTCTGCAGTATTGCAGTTAGATTGATTCGACATCCGACCCGCCATTTCTTTTCTTATATTTCTTCTTTTAAATGCATTTCTGTTCGCTGTCTCTATTTTCTTTCACTTTATTGCGGAAACTTTGTGATTTTTATTTTCATCCTGTAGGACATAATATATATTGCATGTTATATTTGTTTCCGCTAAATTATTGTTTTGTTGGATGTGAGCGAGTTTATGTGGGTTTTTTTTAGTCTTTAAATATTGTAATTTTTACGAGAATCTGGTGTGATTTTGTGCATTTTGTCGATCATTGTTTGACGAGTACGTCGTTGATGTGTATGTCATTGTACAGGCGCGGATCCACCGGGTGGCTTAAAAATATCCTCAAAAATTGCACCAAGAATTAAAGTGTTCTTACCCCCCCCCGCTAAATATTTTCTCACGAATTAGCCCCCTCGATCTTGCCGCCGGCTGGACCAGCCCCTGTCATTGTATAACGTTGAACTTCTCCGTCCGCGTCAGAGACTTCGCAGGTGTTTCCT
The DNA here is from genome assembly GCA_037976565.1 of Mesocentrotus franciscanus. NCBI lineage: Eukaryota > Metazoa > Echinodermata > Echinoidea > Camarodonta > Strongylocentrotidae > Mesocentrotus > Mesocentrotus franciscanus. The sequence goes on along the minus strand of CP137674.1, from coordinate 21,018,679 downwards.
TTCCCTTCTTTCCTTCTCTTTGTGTTTTTTGGACATAATATCTGCTTCTTGGCCCGATGATAAAAAAACACCAATTCCTAAGTAAAGAATGAACATAAGTACATCTACTAACCGTACAATGAATACGAAGAACTAACATTTTATTAACCTCATTTGTCAGGAATGGGAATACTCTCCCAAAAAAAAAAAAAAAAAAAAATGATGATAATAATAATAATAATAATAATAATAATAATAATAATAATAATAATAAAAATTGAACGGTCCTATGAAATAAATATAGCAAAAATCCCATCAAAGAACAAATATCATATTCATATAATTTCCTTATACATTCACTTAAGAAATACAATGGTAAAGGGAAGAAAATCAAATCCAGTAATCGAGCCAAATAAAGACAAGTTCACCTTTCCTATTCCCTATACTTTTCACATTCAACAAATGGAAAATTCCATCTAATAACAAAATGTTACATTGATAACATTATAGTTATATCGACTGCTACGAGAGGACTAGCTGTTTCTATACGCTCAAGGGATTCAACTATCCCGCGAGCCAGTATAGAAACAGCTAGTCCTCGAGTATTAAAGCAGTCGATATGACTTTTATATGCCGAATTAAAACAAAAATCTACCAAGAATTCTTACCTTAGCCTTTTAGTGAGTAAAAATTTGTTAAAACATCACAGAAAATCTGAAACACTGTCGCTGGAAAAAAAGAGTGAAAGTTTCAATCATTTGGGAATCGCAGACAAAAAGCACTGTATGGCGTCCGCGCTCGCACAAAGACAATGTTAACACGTAAACCAATGGGGATCGCAGGATAATGAGGATGAGGGTACAAACTTTTAACTAGGCCCTGTGGGCTATTGCTATGCCCTGTGAGTGGGGCATGGCTTGAAATCACGACTCCAATTTCGACCAATCAGATGGCTAGATTTCTCAAGTGAGGTATATAATATCTTATACTTCCACATAGTTGAACCTTACCATGATATTTACTTTTGAAACAAAAGCCCCCCAAAAAAAAAAAAAAAAAAAAATGGAGGTCAGGAAAGAATAAAGAAATTGGAAAAATAAAAACAAACAGTTAATACAACACAATATGTTTTAAGTAAGTCATGTGTACATGTATGCTGTGCATCATGTATATCTTGAAACTAGCATTACTTCGAAAGATAGTGAATTATGGTAGAAAGGTTTGTCACAATTGTTGCTATTAGAATACTGTTCTATTTGGATTAATAGCATGTACATGTGTGGTTTATGTTTACAATATTTGATGTTTGTATTAATGAAAAGAAGAAAAAAAGATATACTAGCAATGTGTAATAATGAGAATTCCAACGAAGTTTGAAAGATAATACTAATTAAGAACTTCCCTCAAAACGAAAGGGCTTGAAAATGTCTTTTGGGGGGAAGATATCGACCGTTAGTTGTCGAATCGAATTTAGGGTTTGCGGACCTTTTATTAAACAGTCTGATTTTCAGACCCTTGTACCGAACGGCCTTGCGTTTTGTGCTGCGCAAAGATTCAATTATTTTGATTTTGGCCATTACAAGAAGTGGGTTATTGATGTGAACAAATGCTCATGTACCCTTTACAGCTAATTTTATGTATGTTATCACCAAAGAAAAAAAGTCAGTCACTCACTCAATAGTGTCTGACAGTAAAGTCTAGAAAGTAAACGGATTTCCTTGCATAATTTGAATACTAGGACACTGCTGACGTTTAAATTTCACAGATAGGACATAATTGACATATTCATAATTCCTGCAAAGTTCTACAGAATTTGATGTTGGCTGCAAAAGGAATACACTACCTTTAAGTTAACAAACTGGAAACACACAGGTTGAACCACTCAAAGGGAATTTAGTGTTCGTGAAAAGGTTAACATAGAGGAATCTTGCACAAAATAAGTAATGAATAATGAAATAGTTGCCTCATTATAAAATGAAAATATGTAACAGGAAACTCGCAATCGAGTTTCATTGGCTTACACCGCTGGAAAGCAGAAATAAAAGCAAGATATTATTGGTGAGGTAAACACCTCTGCTAGTCATTTGTTGAGCTGTCTGGAAAATGAAGTCCCTATTGTCAAGTGACAAGTGCACCAAACCTTGAAGTGCCTTTTGTTCCATTCAATAGCGTTCGCTCCATTTTTTTGTTTCATGTGTTTTGAATTTGAATTGACACTCTATCTTGGAATCCTTTATGCAGCTTAAGCCCTAAGCCTATCATACCCCCTTCACATACACGGATTTTTCTTACGAGTCATTACGGATCGCCAACTCGTAGTCAATCGCAAGCATCCGTAAATAACTCGCTGGTATCCGTAAATAACCCGTCACAACTCGCAACAACTCGCAGACACTCTTAAGGATCCGTGAAAGGAGAGGCGCATTTTTTGACATGTCAAAAATCTTCTTACGATTGTCCACGGATAAATTTTCCGTAAATAACTCGTAAATAGCTCGTAACAATCCGTAAGTATCGTAAACAGCTCGCAGCAACACGTAACCACCCGTAAACTGCTCGCAAGAATCCGTAAATGACTCGTTACAAAGTTTTTTAAAGATTTGTTACGGTTAGTTTACGATTTTTGTTTGTTTACGGATTATTTACGGATTATTTACGGATTAGTGCGAGTGCTTACGTGTTGTTTACGATTTCATTCGGGTCGTGTTACGATGGCTTTACGGATTGTTACGAGTTATTACGAGCACTTTTAGTGTAGTTACGAGTACTTTACGAATAGAAATGTATACGTTACGTATTCTTACGAATTGCTTACGATTTAGGGAAAGGAATAAAAGCTGCAAATTCGAACACTTCATTTTCAGTTGTTATTTTTTGGCTAAAAATCGTAAGGACTCGTAGATATTCGTAACTATTCATAACAACACGTAAACAGGTCGTAACTAACACATAAGTTTCTCGTAGTATTACATCGTAATAACTCGTAATAATCCGTAATAAACCGTAAATAGCTCGTAACAACTCTTAAATCGGTCGTAAAAGTGGCAAAATCGTAAGGATCCGTGAAAAAATCCGTGAATATGTGCGATCCGTAAGGACTAGTAAGAAAATCCGTGTATGTGAAGGAGGTATCCATTGTTAAATTGTCAAACCTACGTCATATCACTGTGAGCCGCGGTGATGAGATGAAAAGAGTACTGCTATATTTCAGTCTGTTACTCGTTTTAAAATGCTCATGACACCGAATTAAACCCAGGCCCGTATATGGGTATGTCATCCACAATTCACGACAGAATAAATAACACAAATGCTGCATGGTCATGAGCTAAATGTGATTTAATAAATGTCTCGACTTCATTATAGAATAGCTATATATTGATGATACGAAAGGGCAAGTCAATAGCTCACCATCAGCATTACGCAGTTTCAGTGAAATAAGCCTTACAGTATATAATCGGTAACTTTTTCTCGGATTCTAAACAAAATCCAGGATTTAGCTCATGCTGCAATCATATCCATAAACCTGTAGGTCAGTCGAGAATCCCATGATCTTTACAAGCCAATCCTCTATTTGATTATCAAGATACTTATGATTGGACATGTCAAAAAATGTCCACCGTACAGTTTCAAACAGTTTGGAATCTTTGACGGTCGGCGTACCTCCCTCTTTCGATACATACATCGTATTCGTCTTTTTTACTGAAGCGAGCAAGCGACCAACTCTACCTCTGGGGACAAAGTCGGTAGGCTAGGGCTATGCAAAGCGTGTTTTAGACCGCGGGCCGAGCAGTGAAGATTACACAACTCGGCAAGGTTTAACTAATTACTTTACCGTTTTTAGTATTAATTAGCTAGGCGAATGGCGCCCTCTCGGGTCGAGAGATGAAGAACTGTGTATTAACCTACGGGAAGTAGTTGAATCCGATATTTAACAGACTGCATTCTGCTGACTGGTAATGGTCGCTATTCATGCACATTTATAGTTACCAGTGATTCCCAGGAACCTTCTAAATCTTGCCGTTTTCGTACAGTCACCAAGGGTGTTTCAAATATTATAACTTTAACATTGCATCCTCTCTTTCTCTCTCCCCTCCCGGTCTCACTTTTTTTCTCTTTTTCACACTCCCTCTCTCTCAACTCGTTGTCTCTTTATCTCTCTCCCTCTCTCTTGCTCCCTCTTTTTTCCCTTCTGTCATATAACGTTTGTATATCTTTGTATAGAATAATTATTTTACAAACGATTATAAAGTAACCATTTCACACTTCAGCCGTCTAATTTTCCCCACATCACGTACTACATTTTTTTTCTAGGAATAGTCATGATATGAGCCTTAGCAGCGTGGTTATGACATTATTTTTGCATAATCCAATTAACTTTAAAATACTATTATTGTACTACATTGTAATCTAATTCCCAACCACATTGTGTGGTTTGCCGTGTGTACAAGAAAACTAGAACGTCTGGTGACCTAAAACTTCGAAGATCTAATTTCCATTATCCCATTAAACTAATATCTAATTCCAAAAATATACTTTGCATAACCATATACTATTTTCACAACAAACAAGTTGTGGGCAGTGAAACTAACATGTCATAATTATGTTGAGATGAACAGAAAATGGAATGGAAAACAGAATGCATATTGAGAAAATAACGTAAATCTCAACAGGAGACCTATGTATACAGAACCTTAATATTTCATTCTGGACCCAGTGTGAAAAATGTTTGTGTGGGATCCTTCCTATCACATGAAGATACATGGTTTTCACAAAATCCTTCATTACAACTTATGCATTTCACAGCTCATGCAATGTACATATTTAGTACATGTATACCTGTAATAATGTAAAGCTAAACAAAAATATATGTGTTTTTATTTTCCTTTTGACATAGCTTAACGTATGCATACATGAAGTAACATAAAACAGAGTCAGTCAAACAAGATAATATCAATAATGTTACATTAAAACATAAACGACAAGAATATAGAAACTGGAAGATAGTTTGAATCACAGACATCACAATGTGAAGAAGTCATAACATTTTTGTTTTCACTTCAGAGCAAAAATGTCACCAGAGGAATATATTTGAAGTTTAAAATAACTTTATCCAATAGACAGATTGTTCAAAAATATAACATACCATTCGAAGCAAGAATCATTTTACTTGGAAGTACATTTAGTCTGAAATATCATTCTCTCCATTTTCAACACTTATTCACATTCTATAAATCCTTCAAGTGTTTTGAAACCTGTTGCAATGATTACACAATGAGTTCAATTTAAATGTGACATGTTTCCCATTCCTGCAACAGTTTAAAGAAGTTATTCTTTGACTAGTGCCCTAATTCATTCTTTAGGTTTCTTTCTACTGGAAGAAGCCGTTCGCATGTTGTGATCTGAATTTTAGAAAGAAAGACTTCGAAGCATATAGCATATTGAAATATTTCACGAACTAATAACATTGCTTGTCTTCTTTTATGAATTTCATGCGCTCTGGGGCCCCCATACATCATATGAATTAAATGCATAGTTTCACCCACTGTTGTGCTCATTTATCCCGAGGCCTGAGAAGAGACTGCTTGTCTCCGCTGCTCGCAGGATAGAAACCATTTGACATGCTTGAAGGGGATGTCTACGGGCGTGGGAGAATATGCCATTTTCGTAATGTACTCAAATGTAATGCACATAAAATTATATTTCAAAAGTCAGAAAGCGAATTGCATACATTACGCGTTGTTAGGTAGGACACAGGCCCCGCGTAACGTTTTTCAAAGTGGGGGGTGGGGCTACAGTATTTACGATCAAATAGAGCGTAGCGAGCGAAGTGTACATTGGCGTGGGGTCCAGAGGGCGGAGCCCCGTGAAGCACAGGGGTTTGAGGTATTTAATTACGGTCAGATGAGCATTTTAAAAACACTGGCAGGACACTATATTTTTGTTTAATGACGTAAATCATGGTCTGAAGCAATATTACATTCAATTGAGACACTTTTTTCCAATGTATATTTATATATACAATATATTTTTCCTTGCCTATTTTTTTACAACAATGCATAATGTCATTTTTACTGTGATTGGAAACAAATAAGTTCAATTCAATTCAATAAATACAAGTAATAAACGATGAATGAAAACGTATCGGAATGTAGTTCGACTTAATTGAACTTTCTATTATCTCATATCAACTGATTTCCTTTTCTATACTTTTTCGAATAATGTTACATGCATGTAGCCTATATCCAATGTTTTATAACCATAATTATACAAGTTTGGCAATATACTGACATAACGGAGGGAAAGGGAGGGATAGCAAAGAAAGGGAGAAACGTTGGGGAAAGAGGAAGAGAGGGTTGGAGGAGGGAAAAGAAAGAGAGATCAACTGCAAGTCTGCATCTTTCGGACTATTTAGAGCGATTTGTTAGAAGTCTTAGCATCTCGTTTAATGGGGATATGGTTGGGCCGAAAGAAAGGCTTCAAAAACGTCTCGAAAAGACAAAATGGCGCAAGATTTCAGAGAACGAAGAGTAAGGTGACCTTGACTGGATGCCAGAGATTATGCCTACTATACGAAGTTCGAAAGAAATCGGGATCGAGGAAGGGACCTACATGTAGATAAGGCTCGCAAGCACTGCGTGCAAAACGTAAAAAGAAAAAAAATAATGGAACCAGCGGGATCTACTGAGTGCAAGCCAGAAATTTCTTAACAATAAAACTTCTTCCAGGGAGCCTAAAACTTCTTCCAGGGAGCCTAACATTTAATTTTTTTCTTCATTAAAAAGCATTGTAAAGACAATGAACAAATAAGAATAATAATACATCGTCGTTTATCGTGAGAATTTTGACTTCTATCACTCTCTAATTCCTGCGAACAATGGAATCAACCGAATGGGATCAACCGAGTGCAATCCGAAATTTTATCATGACTGAGTCCTAAAATATTAATTTGCTACTACTTGTCATAAGCTAAGCTAAGCTGCATGTCACCGTGTCCGTAAGACCTTGGCTCTACAAACATATTCAAACCATTTCCCTATCTTTAGCAATTCTATATGCCTTCTGGAAGGTGCTGCCTACTAGGATGTCACTTTCCCATCTCTTCCTTGGTCTCTCTTGCCTATTTGCCTATTTGCTTGTCATAGTACATGTAGTATTAAAGAGCAGCAATGGCGAACGAATGTCGCTAAAATTCAGCAATCGTTGCTTAGACTGCTTTTCCCTAAAAATTACCATGGACATAAAGCTAGATAGAACTATGACCGACAAAAATGATGTCGTCTTGAAAACAGTCAGAAAACATTAGAACTAGAATGAATAAGACATCATTTTTTATTTTTTAAAAAAGATGTAATGACATGATTACAATGTGTTTTAAGTTAAATTTGCAATCATATGACATTTTCTAAAATTCTAATGTTCTTGATCCGTTAACATGTTAATAGCTCTAGTGGTCACATCTACCACAAACTTTAGGGGCAACAAGCATATTCTGATAGGGAAGAGTCCTTATTAACAAACAAACAAAATCATTTAAGATTGTGTCTCAGGTGGTGTGTGCCTTTTCAGTTTTCGGCCCATGGAATCCTACTGCTAATATGAGGGAATTGCAATATACGGTACATGTGCAGTGCGTTTCCACTCAAAATGCGCATCCTGTAAAAAGACATCAATTCATTGGGGATAACAAAATGACTTATCCATCACATTATCTGATTTTTTTTTTTGTGTGTGTGTGTGTGTGGCGTAACAACATACATGTATATTATATGTTTTAATCAAGAAAGAGAGTAAATAACAATTATATGTTTCATGCGCCATACATAATTGGAATACCTAACTTCAAATGTATATTAAACAAGTTTATTACCTCAAATTCAAAATGAAACTATATCAATTGACATTTCTTTATCAGAAAATTCATATTCGGTCAAAAATTTAGAAATCATGATTTTTGACATAATTCTTTCCAATTTGAGCCCAAAGAGAATTTTTTTAGTTAAAATGCGCGTAGCATCCACCCGTATCTTATTCCTTACTAATTTTGCAAGAGTTTTAGTATGAATGCCATGATTTAACCTCAAATGCCATGGAATCTTTTTCTAGAGCCTTTTTTTAAAACTTTGGCTGGTCTAACTACAGCGGAATCCGTATTGTGGCCCTTGTTCAACTGCGATCTACTCAAAATTTTCGACGATAACTTTGTGATGACGTCATCAAAGTTTAGAAACTTGGCAGACAATTGTCAAAAAGTGTATGGATGCATATTTCTGCTAAGTTTCATTGCCGTAGGTATATGGATCAGCATTTTTGAGCAATTTGAAGTTATTTGGCGATTTTCTTGAAAACTGCGAATTTAGAGGGCAATTTTCTCAAAGTCGGTCAGTGAAAAAGATATATTATTTTATTTGGCTGAAAAGAGCATGTCTTGAATTATCTAAATCCAAAAAAGGTACGCCTTTGGCCAGGCACGATGGAGCTACGGCCAGAGAAAGGTAGCCATTTTAAGAACTTTGAAAGGAATCGGGCTGGAGGAAGGGATCTAGATCGTGGTCACAAGCACTACGTGCAATACGCAGGGGCGGTGATCCCGGGGACGGGTGGGGGACACGTCCCCCCCTCAATTTTTTTAGGGGGGATCGTCCCCCCTGAAAATTTGCAAAGTGCAAACAAAAAATGTATAGCAAATACTGATTAAAGGCTGCAACACACTTTTAGGCTCTGGAGGGCCCAAGAGTGCAGTGTTTAGACAAATAAAAATGCAAAAATCTTCTCACTCGGGAGCCACGCTCCCTCGCATAATATCCTTCAAAATGTACAAGTAAATACCGAGAAAAGTGTAGTGTGAAAAAAGTATATTGCTTGTTTTTATACTATAGTTTTGCTAAGAAATTTTATTTTTTAATACAACAAAACTTCAAAAACATGTGAGGGAATAGTAACTTCCGTCACCTTCACCCTCTCGTTCACTATGCTCCCTCGCACTTTCATACTGATGGGGGCGGCTTGGGGGCAGTTCCCCCCAAATAAAATTAAAACGTGGTTTATATCTTATCGATACCAGCGATTTACAAATGTTGCTGAAATGGCATGATTTTTCCCTGAGCTTCCGGAGGCTCTGCCCCCTGGACCCCACCAAGGGCACTAAGGCGGGCCCCTGGATGCTCATCTCACCGTTATTAAATGCCTAAAACCCCTGAGCTTCTGGGGGCTCCGTACCCTGGACCCCACTCCAATTAGTGACCTGCATGCCAGTGTTAGAAATAAGGTATCAAAATATGCTCATCTGACCGTATTTAAATGCCTAAAACCCCTAAGCTTCCGGGGGCTTCGCTCGCTTTGCCCTACCTGATCGTGAATACTTTAGCCCCACTTTGAAAACGTTCCGCGTGGCCTGCATGTAACATGTAAGAGTGGTGGTGATGCGCCCCCTCCCCAAACGTTTTTGCTCATTATACGCCTCTGCTCCCTCGTCCCTATAGCATTTCGTCCCCTCCCCCGGTCATGAAAAGAAATCGCCGCCCCTGGCAATACGAATGGGATTTGGGTGGAAGAAGAAGAAGAAGAAGAAGAAGAAGAAGAAGAAGAAGAAGAAGAAGAACATAAACAAGGCATTGACGAAAAGTCGTCAATGCAGTTAAGAAATTTGACAAATATACCATCGGCAGCTCTCTTTGAAATGAGTAGCTGTAATATGTAACGAGCGTTGCATAAATCTTGGTTCCTTATTGCTATGTTTGTGGAGACAAAAAGTACAAAATATAGGGCCTGGTTGTTTTGTTTTGCAATAAGGCCTATAATCGACGCACATCAATTATGATAGGGCTATCTTCTTTTCTTCAAATGATACCCGCATATCAGTACATCCCTCTCTCTCTCTCTTTCTATCTCTCTCTCTCTCTCTTCTTATTCATTTTCTTCCATCTGGTCTTCATGCAACCTTTGGGCAACACAAGGCAAATTTCAATAGCCTTGTGCCTCACCTATTGAAATGTGCGTACATGACAATGAAATATTACGTCATCCGAATGAGATGATAATTGATTTCTTGAAAAGCTTTGCGATCTTGTTCGATGAAAATAAATTGGTTTTCTCGCCATAAAAAAACCCTCACTTTCTTTGACTGAATAAATGAGTTGCTGTGTGTATTGATGAAGCCTCTTGTGGTGCTTCTTGTCGAAGTTTTGTCGTCGACGACCTTCCTGTATCCGACGACGGTGAAGGCTTGTCAGCTGCCCCAACTTTGGATTTAAAAAAATAGATTCGTTATAGAAAAGGTTGGTTTATCATGAAAAATACACAAAATTCATTATCCTTATCACTTATTCTTTTTATTCCTTAGTTTCCTTCAAACTACAAACACATGACGAGAAGTGAAAGTGTACCAATCACCAAAACATGTTTTTTCCTTTTCTAGATATAAGGAGTTCCATGGGGCTAAACCGTATTCAAAATATGAGCTTCAACAAATACTTCGATATTGCAATTTAAATACATTCTAAATGAACACCATAAAGTCTTGTTGAGTAGTTGCGAGCCTTATCCGTGGGGTTTTATATTATCCTTAATTTTTTTCATTCTTCTTAACCGTTAACATATAGAATGGCATGTAAAAAAATTAGGTTGATTTTAAACATGCTAGCTATACACGATTTTTTTTCTTCTTCAGTTGATTGGTACACTTTAATTTCAACTGTAACCGATTCTACAAGCCAAAGACCATAACAAATTATTTGATTACCAAGCACTTTATACATTTTCTTCCACCGCAGTCAGGTTCTTGTTCATTTAATTTGGTTAACTGATCAAAAGGCAACGTGATACATCAAATTGTACACCTATATATAGTAGTGAATTACATGACACATTTACTGGTTATCTTATGCTTAATAGACCATTTTCATTTGGCAAATATTATGACTTTTCCCGAGCTAATAACAAGTAATGTATGCAATTGCTTTCTATTGAAATACGATAATGCGTCACACGGTCACAGGTTAATGAAATCATTCAAACGAAGAATTTCACAAAGACGTAATGACGTATGCAATTCGAAAATGGTTCATCAGCGTGAAAACTTATCGAGTCGTAGACTATGGTATAACGTACCCGGTAAAAAGGTAAAAAGTGTTGAAGAAGTTTCGGAAATTATAATCTAGATGTAAAATATCGGGACACCAGTGAACAATGATAGTTGCTATAGACTTGCAAACTTATTCTATGCATTCTTTTTGACGAAAGTTTCCCTTGACGACTAAAAACCTTGTCAGATAAATGCCCGACAAAAAAAAAACAACTAATGTATGCAAAGTCAATCCCATACAGTCAAAGAGATGCCATCATGCAAAAGGAGGTGAATTAAAAAGGTAACGGTAACCAGGTGTTTGGTGGTGAAATATGCTGGAATTAAAATAAATTATAAAACTGTTGTTTGTTTGTTTGTTTTTGTGTTTTTTGGTAGGCGAGGTTATTCGCAGGTGGGTAAATTCAGTGAGGTTGTTTGATTAACAGTTCACGGGCATTATCATTTTTTGTGAAGAGTGATTATTAATGCACGATCTCAAACATGATGTACGTGCATCGAACAAAACATGAAGAAGTCTCGCCTTTCTGTCTTCCTTCCAGTACATACTCCAATTCTTTCCTCAAAACTCCTTAGGTATACCTAGCAGATTTAGCGCACTTTCATTTTTGGCAGAAATGTGCGGCTAAACTCCATCGACACTATACGATTGACTACGATGTGATTTTGGAAGAATTTGTGATTACATTTGATATGACCAATCAAGTATTTGTAAATCTTAATGGCCTAGGATCTGTATAGTCATATATTTAAAAGAATAAAAAATCAGGGGGATTTTATTGTTCCCTGGAGGAGGAAAAGCGAAATCGGCTCAGAATCGTAGTGACGTCAGACCAGTCGTGCGATTGTCTATGATTTGAAGCCGATTCGGCATTTATTCTGGCTAGAAAGAGTTAAATCTACGAAAATTTCGGTTTTTAGTATTCTGAGTTATATTTAGAACCCAATTCAGAAATACGTTCGTTGAGATAATCGATGCAGTTTTACACATTTCTTCTAAATGTTAACAGAATTGATAGTCTTTATTTTGTGTGGCTTTCCTAAATGTACTGGGATACGGATTATAAAACAGGATTATTGTGCACAGCCTACCCACGCTCAGTGATTACAGTGAACATACCTTGCCGATTAATGCGAAAGAAAGAGATTTGCTCTTGTGTAATCCAAGCTTTGTGAAGCTTGTCAAATCAAAGGATTTAAGGCGCGGTCGTACTAAGTTTACAAAAGATGCTTTGTTACATCGAATTCCTTCTTTTTGTGTCCACCCCATACGGCCAGCAGGCACTGCTGATCAGGGGCGGATCCAGCCGGCGGCAAGGGAGGGGGCCTAAAAAGGGGCCCACTTCGTGCGAAAATTTGAAAATCGTGCCGGTCGATTTTTCGCTAAGTGGGGGTAGTGAGCAACAAAAAAAAAATTTCCCTCCGGGAAAGGGTAATTTTTTTCCCACCACCACCCCTTGGGCGCCAGGGTAGTGAGCACAATTTTTTTTCTTCTAAAAAGGGTGTTTTTTTTCTAGGGAGGGGCCTGGCCCCGGGCCCTCCTGGATCCGCCACTGTTATTACCTACAAATTATGAGGGGATGTCTGGCGTTGAGTTCTTTAAAACATGCACGATAATTGATATGGCTTCAGTATACACACTCAGGACAGTGGCGTAGGGTAGGCTTAGTCATTTTTTTTTTTTGGGGGGGGGCACCAGTCTTTAGTCCACTTAATCAACGTTTTAAAACTCTTTTTTTTTTGTCATGGCACTCTTTAAGGAGTTTCGCGTCATTCCCAATCCACAATTCATCAAAGATGATATGTATTCCATCCCTCGTATACATAGACGCATACAGGCACATCGTGAAGGCCGTGATGGCCTCTTACTCAAAAATGTAATATCTAGATCTCAAATATTGTGAGCGAACGAGAAATAAACACACCTTTATTATGGTTTAAAATGTTATTTAGCCATTAACATACACTACATAAAAATCTAAAATTATATAATCCATTATCTCGTTGCCAGGAATCATCATGATTTGTCAATTTTGCGACAAGTGAAGCGAATTCGGAAAACAATATAAACTTATTGTTGTGGTATAAATTTCATTTCGAAATATAAATATAATAAATAAGGTTATATTCGGGAGCCATACTGCTCGAATCACGACGATATTCGGGCAAAGAGGTTCCCAAATATCGTCAGATCATCATTTTTGGATATTCATGGATCTCTTTGCCTGAAACTACATGTATCCCGTTTCTAAATTTTGCAAGCGAGGAAAAATTACACTTTACCATCTCTCAAATGTTAGTATTCCCTCTTCAAAATACACAAAATGATATATATTTGGGCATCTTGCGGATTCTGATACTTGGTTTCCATCGAGATGAAGTTATTAACAAATATATTTTAATATAACTAAAATAATATCGCAGCACCCGGTTGAAAAAACGCTACTAGATAAGCAAACTAGGAGGGGGAAGATTGACTAGGGCGGGAGGGAATATACCCCTTCTCCTTTAGAGTGGGAAATTTGTATATTTTATAGTGAATTTTATTATAAAACGGACACAATACATACTCTAATTCCGTCTCTTCACCCGTATGTCTTCTATCTTTCACTCCTATCTCCCTTTATTTTTGTTCCCTGCTGTATGCTACATCAAGGACGCAGATCAGATCACCCCAAAGCATTTTTCGATAATCGTTCGATGCACCTTTAAAAACAGATTTCATTTAAGAATGATCATGTTGCTGAGTTACTGAGTCACATGATATTACAATATTTGAAGAGCAATCTATCTCCTTATATCCTGACGTTCTTTTCTCATTTCCTTCATCTCTCCCCTTGCTCTCACCTTTTTTGCCATTCGATGGGGGGGGGGGGGTGTTACACCCACAAATGTAATAACGCCCACAAATGTAATAACACTTTACCCACAAATGTAATAACACCCACAAATGTAATAACACTTTACCCACAAATGTAATAATTTCACCCACAAATGTAATAACCACTTTACCTATCAAGTTCAGTTGATGTTATCAGGTTCAATATTGCCCAAATTATAACCTTGTTTGCTTGTAAAAGACATGTGAGTTACTCCACCTTTTTATACGTAATAATTATTTTGGTTCTGTTACCGTCTGTATATTAATGAAACAACCTCTTCATTCGTTTGGAATAAAATACTTTCTATCTTACAAAATCTATGTATCCATCATTGCATCACTATAAAACCATAACCTCTGCAATTTACTCACATTGATTGAGAGAGTATATAGATATTTTATCAGTCAAAGGGTTCTGCAATCGTTCATTCAAAACAATTTATGCAAATATGTTTCGCGTGATCTCGTTATACAGCTATTTATGATTTGTTATATGAAAGTATGCGTTGTTATTTGCTTGTTAACCGATTATCATTTCAGACTTGTTCTTGTTTATATAGCTGCTTGAGTGTTTCAGAAGTAGGGAAAACTGTAATATAAATGTGTTTTGTTTGTATTTGCCTTTGAATAAATTTCGTTCTCATGAATTCACACCGTGTACCGCGTACCAATTGGTAGTCTTCAGTATAAGTAATTGATACGTTCATCACATGAAGAAAGGTAATTCATTCACGCACTCATGAAAATATAACATCGCAATCCAACGTTTCAATGTCACTAATAGCGTATATATATATATATATGTTACATATCGTGAACATATTTCATAATCACATGCATAAAACAATCAGCGTCAATATTTAAATACATTTATGGTCACTTATTTGATTACTTTTTTTTCTACGAACATTGAATTCCAGGATATTTGAGGGCGTTAGAATATTTACATGATTAAAAAATCGTCGACGGTCAACGAACCATCGAATCGGTCCCTCCTCTGTGTGTTATAATGGACCATTTTGACTGATTCGTCAGTTCGTGTGACCGCCGACCAATCATTTATTTGTGACGTGTTGTATCCACATATGTATTAATGTAATTTATTTTTAAATGAAAAAAAAAGAGGAATAAGATGGTGGGTCTTAGTTTCGAAGATTTGTTTAAATTTCTATTTCTTTTGAAATAACCGGGTCTGGAGGAAAGACTACGCTCTATACCCATGTTAAGGGTGGGGGTGAGTGCGAAATACACATGTGCATACAGAGGTGATATTTACGCGCGCGTAAACACAAGTAAAGTACCGTACGTATACGTACAATGAGCTAGGCCGTCTCGTTGAGTAAATATAATTTTCTCAAAAAAAAAAAAAGAAGAAGAAAAAAAAATAAAATAAAATAAGGAAGGGGATGGAGGGGGAAAATTTCTAAAAATAGTCATTTATGACATGTAATTGTACGCATGTATATATGAATATGTGAATAAAAAATTCATAAAATAGTGTGTGGCAAAAATAGTCAACTGTGACTAATTGCCAAACAAAATCAAATCAAGAAGAAGAAGAAGTTAGGCGTTGTGGCGTGCGCCTGTAATCCAGCTAACAGTGGAAGTTACAAACTGATTCAGCCGAGGACGCAGGTTCGAAACTGAGTCACGTCTTTCGGATGGTGACGTTAAAGGTCGGTCCCCAGACGTAAATAATCATATCTGATTGATAAACGTTTGTAAAAACCCAATACACACACACACACATACACGTTATTCCACAGGAATGAGATGGTGAGGTCTTAGTTTGAAGATTTTTTTTTTAAATAACCGAGTCTGAAGTAAAGACTACGCTCTAATCCCATGCTTTATTACCGGATCTTAATTTGGAAGATGGAGGGGTCTTAGTTTAAAAGTTTTGTTTTGTTTGTTTTTTGTTTTTTGTTTTTGTTTTTTAACTTTTGAATAACCGGGTCTGGATGAAAGACTACGCTCAATACTCATGTTATTCCACAGGAATAAGATGGTGGGGTCTTAGTTTTGAAGATTCTTTTTATAATTAAACGGGTCTGGAGTAAAGACTACGCTCTAAACCCATGCTTTATCACAGGGTCTTATAGTTTGGAAGATGGTGGGGCCTTAGTTTTAAAGTTAATGTTTTGTTTTGTTTTGTTTTATTTTTTAAATAACCGGGTGTGGAGTAAAGACAACGCTCTAAACCCATGCTTTATTACAGGGTCTTAGTTTGGAGGATTGTTGGGTCTTAGATTTGAATTTTTTGTTTTGTTTTTTATTTTATTTTTGAAATAACCGGGTCTGGAAGAACAACTATGCTCTAAACCCATGCTTTATTACAGGATCTTAGTTTGGAAGATGGTGGGTCTTAATTTTAAAGTTTTTGTTTTTGTTTTTGTTTTGTTTTGTTTTTGAAATAACCGAGTCTGGAGTAAAGACTACGCTCTAAACCCATGCTTTATCACAGGGTCTTATAGTTTGGAAGATGGTGGAGCCTTAGTTTTAAAGTTAATGTTTTGTTTTGTTTTGTTTTATTTTATTTTTGAAATAACCGGGTGTGGAGTAAAGACAACGCTCTAAACCCATGCTTTATTACAGGGTCTTAGTTTGGAGGATTGTTGGGTCTTAGATTTGAATTTTTGTTTTGTTTTTTATTGTTTTTATTTTTGAAATGACCGGGTCTGGAGGAAAGACTACGCTCGATTCTCATGTTATTCCACAGGAAAAGGATTATGGGGTCTTAGTTTTGAAGATTTTTAAATTTTGAAATAACCGGGTCTGGAGTAAAGACTGCGCGCTATACCCATGCTTTATTACAGGGTTTTAGTTTTGAACAAATTTGACAAAATATCCCTTCAAATTTATTACATTTGTGGGTAAAGTCATTATTACATTTGTGGGTGATTCAAAATTATTACATTTGTGGGTAAAGTGGTTATTACATTTGTGGGTGAAATTATTACATTTGTGGGTAAAGTGGTATTACATTTGTGGGTGTTATTACATTTGTGGGTAAAGTGTTATTACATTTGTGGGCGTTATTACATTTGTGGGCGTTATTACATTTGTGGGTGTAACAGGGGGAGAGTGCGTCAGTGTCACCTCTACCGTAGCTACGTCACTGGCGCAGACTACAGACTTTGATCATGCCTCACGAGGTATTAGTGATACATTATGATATCATACATTTAAGTAAACATCAGACTGAATTCAAGCATCTATGTGCAGAGACGTTGTTTGAACAGTTTGAAGGGAGTGTGCGTATGTCTGTGTGGACAGGGGAGATGTATAGATTCTCTGACCAGGACCCTGTACCCTTGTAAAAGATACGATTAATTAATCGTATTTCCTTCAACCTTAGTAACGTACGATATTGATTTTAAATCACAGATATGTACAATCCATAGTAAGATTGTGTTTAATTGCATGAATATTGGAGATACATTCGATGTTTACGATTGATAGTAGATCGATTTGTATAATACAGTATTCGTTTAAACACAGCCTCTTAGGTAAGAGGCCCGGATTTGCCAATATGTCAGTAAACAAATTTAATAAGCAGTATATCCCCCTCCCGTATTTTGAACTTTCCGATAAATGTTAATATCGATTTGTGAGTAGACGTTCATGAGGGATGTGACATCCCCACCCCACGCCCTATAGCTACGCCGCTGAGAAAAGATATCCGGATATCCACGTAAATCTACATTAATTGCTCTGTGGACAAATTGGTCTGTGGACAAATTGCTCAACATGGCGGTTAAAAAAGCTCTGGCTGTGGGATTATTCATCGTAATCTGTGCGCCACCTGGTAAGTGATAGCAAGGTTTCATTATTCGAGGAATGTGTATTTTTAGCAAGCTGAGATGTCATATCGACAGCATTGTGGTTCAAGTCAGGCTTAATGATAACATAATAATTCTGATGTCACGGTTCAATTTTAAGGTCGAAAATCTATTTTACTTGAAACATTTTCATGCACAAATAATAATTTTACAAATTTATTATATTTACAATGCAATCCCGTAATCAAAATAAACTGACTTAAGTCGGAAATGTTCATCAAGGCCACGTCGCTTATAGACGCGTATGAGGACATCTTCGCGTGAGGGTCGTCATGGCTAACCCTTACTAAACAATGTAATATCCGGATCTCAAATATTGCGAGCAAGCGAGAACAAAATTATTATTATGGAAAACAAATGTTATTCAACCATCGATATACACTATTTAAATAAAAAAACTTATATATTCGGTCATCTCGTACGTTGCCAGGAAGCATCATGATTTTTCAATTTTGCAAGAAGTGAAGCGAATGTGGACAATTTATTTTTTGTGGTATAGATTTTAATTTCGATATACAAATATAATAACAAGGTTATATTCTGAATCCATGCTGCTCGAATCATGACGATATTTAGGCAAACAGGTGCCCGAATATCGTCAGATCAAAATATGGGAATATTCATGGATCTCATTGCCTGATACTATCCCTTACATAATTTTGCGAGCGAGGAAAAATACACTTTACCATCTCCAAAATGTTATCATTTCCTCATTAAATTACCCAAAGTGATTTATATTTTAGTATTTTGCGGTTTCTGACACTTGCTTTTCATCGTGATGAAGTTATCAAAAAATATATTTCAATATAACTAAAATACTATCGCGGCACCCGGTTGAAAAACGCTAGTAGATGAGCAAACTAGGAGGGTGAAGATTGATTAGGGCAGGAGGGAATATACCCCTTCTAAGAGTGGAAAAATTATATATTTTAAAGTGAATTTTATTGTGAAACGAAAACAATACATACTCTCTTTCAGTCTCTTTACCCCGTATGTCTTTTATCTTATATATATATATATATATATATATATATATGAATATGTACGTGTGTGAATCTGTATGTGTGTCTCATTGTCTGTACGCAGCATGTGCGTACCACTTTGTGGGTTGGGTTAGAGTCGCTATATACTGAGGGATATCTAATATCAAATCTCTGAGAAGTCCTGTAAATTTTCTTCAAAAGAGTTGTTTTCCTTGCTTCACAAGCAGGTATGTAATAACATACACCATTGCGATAACTTCACTGGTTCCTTTTTCAAAAGCATTCTTTTACTTTATTAGGTTTCAAGTATCGATAAAAATTAATATTAAAGATTAAGACAACAAATTAACAAAGGAAATGTGTCTAAATCTTCATTGTCTTCTGCCAGGAGACACATCTACATGTATAGAACACACTTTGAAGTTCATTTTAACGACTTCCTCGCTGTCTATCGCATTATTTTACGTTATAATCCTTTTCATGTAGGTGTTAATTAAATGCGTATGTCGCTCATCTTTATGATTTTTCATGAATACCATATCTTTGGATTTCGTTTCTAGTTATAAATCCAATTGATTCGTTATCAAATATTTTGTTAATTATAATAATATTTCCATTTTGAAAAGAAACGGTTTGCCACACAGTTGACACCAGTGCCTCAGAGTGGGTCCAGATATTAAATAGTACTCATGGCTGATAGAGATGTGGTGTGTGTGTGGTGGGGGGGGGGGCTCTTACACAATGTGTATGAAGTAAGAAAATCAAAACAAACGAGCTAAGGGAGAATGATATATATTACATTATTTACATTAGACCAGATTCTGTCCGTTTTTTTATATTTTGATTTTTCAATCATCAATGTCCTCCTCCCTTACACACATCCCACACAGATTGCACAACCTCCGAAAATACACCCGTCGAAGGTAAGAATGAAAGGGCTGTCCCCGTTTTCAGCGGTGAGGGTGTGTTATTTCTCAGCTATAAATTGGGCGTGCGACACGGAAACAGTGCGGGCAGTTAACTAATGCTACATGCAACTTCTCTCTCCCTCTCTCTCTCTCTCTCTCTCTTTCTTGTTCTCTTTTTTTTCTTCTGCCATTCGACTGGAGGGGAACATGTACGTGACACCTTTTCATTCCTTTCAAGGAATCATTTTGATCATAGTTTCCTTTTGTATCGCCCCCGTATCGCCTAAAGAAATCAACTTCGAATTTGGTAAAGGTACTGCTCGCATATTTCAATAGGTGACGCACGAAGCTGTAGAAATTACCATATTTTGTTGAATTGTTAATGTCTTCGCGATCGGCTTTATCAATTCTGTAATTATGACAACAGCAACATAGATTGAATGGACACCACCATTATGTGTTTTGTGATACGGCACATTGCCTTAAAATGTCAGTCGTACACTTTAACTGTACAAATTTGTCGATTCATTGTGCGATATTACAAGATTTACTCAAATTCTAACCTCGATTAGCATGTTGCTATTTGTTAGCTCCAGTTACCAATAATACGTATGTACAGTAACAACTAAATTATCTATACCCTTTCCAAGTTCTTTTTTGGAATAAGAAAAACCGACTTGTCCCAATTCATGTTTCTTGAGAATGTGACATATTAATGATTACATCTACAAGTATTTAACACAGGCCATAATTCAACCAAACCACATTTCATTCTTGAGTTATGAAAAACACAGACAAAACATCGGATCCACAAGGGGTATGAATAATTCAGTTGTTAACATTTATTGTATTGACTATATTGACTATAAATGTATGTCCAATTGACAATGTTAGTGATTTGGTATTACATTCGAATTAAACAAATTAAAACGATTACTACACATGAAGCGAGAAAATAAAAGGGAAATGTAGTCTTGGCCTACATGAAAATAAACTTATATCGCTGTTTGGTATATTATTAGATTTTTATTCATTTCCATTATTACCATATTCCTAGGCTCGTCATGGTTAGTCTTTTTGTCTCTTATCCATCACGTTGATCAACGACCAAAATCTTTCTGCGATTGTAAAATCAATATATTAATGATAAACGGTGAAAATTCATACTGTCCATGGCGGTTCAAGATGTGTTCATTGTAGCAGATAAGTCAGGTTAAGACCAATACTTACGAAAGATAATGTTGCCAATAGAGTGGGGCTAAAGAACTCTACATAATGACACCGCTCCTGTTAAATAACAACACGCCTTGAATATTACTTGGCCTATGGGATTTTCGGCTTCTTTCTAACTTTAACGTCTCTTCATAGGTGGCGTTTCTGGACCGTGACGTCGGGGGGTGAGGGGGGATCCATTTCAATGGCGATCCGATATCTTGCGAAATCACGTTCTTGACTCTAATATTCGGGGGGATGGGTAGAGCGACGCACGTTCCTCTTTTTAATATTTGTTAAAGATTTAATGATTTTGATCTTGATATATTATTGTAAATTAGTCACTTTGACAGTATTTACCGAAGTTTAAAAACTATGTGATCCTTTATTCTTGTAAGATTTCTTGGAATGTCTACGCGAATAAAATCATGTTACTTTTCATCTTGTTTAAAAAGGCATTACTGTCTGTACATACATGTGTATATCAAGATGATAGAAATATGCAAAGATGTCGTTCCCGCTTATTACCATGAATTCCAAAGAATTATTTTTTTTCTTCTGTATTTCATTTTGTTGCTATAAGTCTACATTCGTAGTTGTTTTTAATATTTCTGTTACCAACCAGGGCATCATCGAAGACCACAAAGGTAAAACAAAAAATATAAGACATAAATGAAAGAATGCATTCATAAATAAATGAATGAAAAAATAAATTGAAAAAACTGCAAAATGAGGCAACATAAAATGGAGGAAAAGAAGAGAACAAAAAATCACGACCCGTATGAAGAATTAAAAACGTAGTAATAGGTGCATTATAAAAAAATGTTTCGCTTTGCTCCCTTTCATATGTTGCTTTTATAATCTATTAAACTTGCGGCCTGGTTTAGAATAGAGTTTATCCATAAGGTTCAGAATATTTTATTCTCGTTGCTTCGCTCCATATGATATGTTTCACCAATCCCTACCTAAATATCTCTCCCCCCCCCCAAACAAAACAAAAACAAAAAAAAACATACTGGGGTGTATAAATGCAATTTGCAAAGGTTCAACATTTAACAATTTAAATGCTTAGGAAATTTCGCTTTTGCGGGTTAATCCTAGTTTACTTTTTTTTATCGTACAGAGCCGCTCATTCGCTTGGTTCACTCCCTTGTACATTTACGTGCTTAGGTAAGGGGAGGGGGTAATTTCGTTGTTGTTGTTGTTGTTGAGATTAATGGCGTTTCCATCGTCATTGGATGATTTTCGCCAGGCAGTGTGAGAGGGCGTAGTTACTGGTCCTCTCTTAGTACTTTTGCTCTGTCGGATCGACGATAGCCTAGCGGCGTTGTGTTTATGAAATTAACAATGTCAGTAAATTGTTAGTATATAGTTATTTTCTGTATTGTTATGCAGCTTGTTATTTTAAAGAATACGTTAGGAAGGAAGGGATGAAGTGGTTGAATATTAGTTGCGATCAGTTCATTACGTTAGGACGTTAGTTTAAAGCCTCTCTCCGTATAATGAAGCAATTTATACAATTTATATAATGAAGCAATTTATACCGAGGATAGTACCACTGTCACTAATAGATAATATAGCGAAACGTAATTAATACTGTATTTTTATAGCTGAGCATCACAGTTCGTTGAACCTTCCACTGCCTTTTAAAAAAGCTACTACCTTTCCTATATATTCCTCGTTTCTTAGTAAATGACCTAGATTTGGATTTTTGGTATTTAGTGCTCTGTACATTTTTCTTCTTTGTCTTTCATATTTTGGGCATGATAATAAAAAGTGCTCAATTGTTTCTATCGTCTGGCATTCTACACATAGTCCAGTTTCGTGTTTTCTAATTAGATATTTATAGTAATTGAGGTAATTGAGGAGTACTTCAGCACGTTGAAAAGATTCAGAAGAGAACACCATCGTCGAGCTATTTCCAGTGCTAGCACACAAGAACTGTACAAAGAAATTGACAAAATGACCATAGAGAAAGCCAAAGAAGTTTCACCAACACACAAGTCAAAGTCAGATATGGTTATTAGGTTTTCTTCATTCTTCGTAGACAAAATACGCAGACTGAGAAGTTATTTCACATCATCATTCCGGCTTGCTTCTGAGAAGACAACGAACTATCATCTTGATAATTTTTCACCCGTTTCCCAAACAATTGTATTGAAAGCCATCAGATCTCAAAAATTAAATCCTGTTCTCTTGATCCTCTCCCAGCGTCAGTCTTCAGTCGATGTATTGACTGTCTCCTTCCTGCCATCACTGACATTACAAATGACTCTTTGAAAGCTGGCGTCTTTCCTGAACCTCTCAAAACTGCTCTCATTGTTCCGACGTTGAAGAAGTCATCACTGGATCCGGAGAACCTAAAAAACTACCGACCAATTTCTAACCTGTCCTTCATCAGCAAGGTGATTGAACGGGTTATCTGCACTCAACTCATGACCTATATTGCCAGTAACTCTCTCCTTGCTTCAAGACAGTCTGCGTATAGAGGGAATCACAGCGTAGAGACGGCTCTATTACGAGTTCAAAATGACTTATTGCTATCCCTTGACTCTGGAAACGAAGCACTTCTTGTCCTTCTCGACCTAACCTCTGCCTTTGACACGGTAGATCACCAACTTCTCTTGTCAAGGTTAGAACAACGCTTTGGTATCTCAGGTACTGCAGGCAAATGGTTTGAGTCGTACCTCAGTGGGAGGAAGCAGCAAGTTATCATTGACTGTATTACTTCTGATCCCGCCTTGCTTAGATGGGGTGTACCTCAAGGGTCTGTTATTGGCCCTCTGCTTTTCATCTGTTACACAACTCCCATTCAGGACATTATCCACTCCCATGGCTTCTCTTCAATGATGTATGCAGATGACACCCAACTTTACATCACTGTTAAACCTAGTGAAATCAACCACATAACACAGAAACTGGATATATGTCTTCAAGAAATCCGTTTGTGGATGCAACACAACTTTCTCTTCTTAAACGATAGTAAAATGGAAATTCTTCATCTGTCTTCTAAATTTAGACAAACAAATGAGTTGTTACCAATATCTGTTAATAATACACCAGTTTCTTGTTCCAAGACAGTTCGCAATCTCGGAGTTATTCTGGACAACCATCTGTCTATGCGCAGCCACATTAATACTGTGTGCCGCAAAGCATCATTTGCTCTTAGAAGAATAGGCAAAGTCCGCAGATTTTTGAATAAAGGTTCAACTGAAATTCTCATTCACTCTTTCGTATCCTCACTTCTGGACAACTGTAATAGTCTCCTCATTGGTATTTGTGATAAAGATATAAACAAGTTACAACGGATTCAAAACTCTGCCGCACGTCTGGGTTCCCTGCAAAGAAATGTCAACACATAACACCCATCCTCAAAGATTTACATTGGCTCCCAGTTAAATTCCGTATCCAGTTCAAAATTATTTTGCTAACCTTCAAATCACTCAATGGTCTGTCTCCAGAATATCTCTCTGATCTTGTCTTAAAATATGTTCCATCAAAGTCCTTGCGTTCTGCATCTCAAAACCTCCTCGTAGCTAAGAGAGGCAGAACAAAGGCATATGGTGATAGGGCTTTTACACATATGGCACCTTTTTTATGGAATTCCCTCCCAAACTCGTTACGTTGTATATGCAATATTGAAACATTTATATCTGAACTCAAAACTTATCTTTTCAAATTAGCACATCAATAGTATTTAAGAATAAGTAATGTTGTAATTTTTCTATTTGTAATTAAGCACTTCATTGTTTTCTATATATGTTTCTGTTTCATCTTCCTTTTATGATCGTGTTATACTTTATATATGTATATTGTAAAAATGTAAAGCGCATTGAAATGTCAACAGACATGAAATGCGCTATATAAGAACAAATTATTATTATTATTATTATTATTACATTTACCAAGTCTGAATTGGTGAATTAATCTTTCATCCTTTCGGTTCAAACCTTTGATTTTAAAAACATTATTTACATTTTTATTGATGCTATACAAGTGTTTTCCTTTCTCTGCTTTATCCCAGAGGCTTTGCCACATGGATTTGTAGTAAATGTCCAATTCTCTTATGAACTCACTTTTGCTTTGGTTTACTATGATATCTGTGTGTTGTTTTTTCGAAGCTTGTTTTGCTAACAAATCAGCTCGTTCGTTTCCTGCTAGGCCGCAGTGGGCTGGTACCCATTCAAGGTTTACATCAATCCCGAAGGAATTTATAGCCAGTTGTTTGCCCCGGGCACTTAAATACCTAGATACGCCCCTGATAAAGTGGGTACAGTAACAGGCTGGATACACAATATCGTCTTCTGATTGAACATCTTTTTTTGATACACATCTTGTTTTTAAAGTGCGGGTTCAAAGAAAATCACAAATATGGCAAATAACATATTACTAGAAACTGGTAAGCTAATAGATGGCCATCGTACAAGTTGTAGGTCAACTACAAATCGGATGATTTATAAAAATACAAATAAAACCACCTCCATAGCATCTGGGATATGCGAGAGATTCGCCAGAAAAATAACGATGTTTTAATGCCGTCACAATATGAACCAATCCTGCCCAAGCAGACGACATCCCATAAAGAATGAACATAATTGCAATGCTATTATTTCTCAAATTATAATGAGTTTAGTGTATATAAATGTGATGGAATTTTACACCATTCAAAAAAGGATATGACCCCGATACTGATAACTAAATTCTTTTGTTTGTAAATACACAGGATAGGGGTTAATGTACAATCAAAGAAACCAAACTTTCAAATTGAAAACCCCGGAATGAAAGCATGGACGCATTTGTTCCCTCTTGAAACGCCGAACATACCGCGGTGTATGCAGCTGAAAATACAATGGCGTCTTATTTTGTTTACAAGCGACGGATTCCTTTATTTTTATCGCTGCATTTTTCATCAAAATAATACCATGCGCGGGGTTTAGAGTGAGGCAATAGATTAAACATTTAGTCTGACGGTAGTGAAGTAAGAGAAATAACTGAAGAGAAGACGACGAAACAGGCACTGAAAATGTGTGAGATGTCATGGGACATCGTCTGCTTGTGCAAATCATGTTCAACATGTGACGTCACACATCTCAGCAGCGATCGGAGAGCATTTCAGGTGCTATGTCGGGGCTGTATTTAAGAGTTTTGTAATTCATAATAATCATTACTTCGAATGTTTCCGAGCATGTAATTTTGATAACCTTGTCAAATCAAAATGTTACCTTTGCAATAATGACAATAAAGTTAGTTTTTAAAATCAATGAACCTGATCTTTAACTAGATTGATTGGTTGATATTCTAGTTCAACAGTCTTATAACGACATCTGATATTTATTTTTAAATTGATACCACTGGTTAGGCCTTGCCTTAGATCAGGCCTGGCCTTCTAACGAGGCACTCAAATCGATCCCACGCTATCTCACACAATATTCTTTGAAGGAGACATGCATGAAACTAAATTTAGACTGCAAATCTGATGATGCTAAAGACGAAGGAGAAAGGTTTGACATTCTATGTAAATGGAGAAGCAAGGTGTCAGATAAACCTTTAGAGGAGACATGGAAGCAATCTTCTTCGGTCTTGAAATTAAAAAAAACTCGGAGGTATCTTCATACTAAATTGCATTATTGTTTTTATGTTACTCCTTACAAACGGACATCTATTCCCAAAATATATGAATATTCACGACAATTTGTGTCATCTATTCTCAAAATGTATAAATATTCACGACAATTTGTGTCAATGTGATCCTAATGTATATAGAATTGCTTCGAAATTTTAGGGTTGTGTTGATTTAATAGTTGTCACGTCAGTACTACAATAATAACATATCATTAACGGCTTGACTTAGAAATATATCGCCAAGTTAAAATACAATGATTATTAGTAAGAACAGGTTTGCAACATACATTATGTTTGTGGCCTGTAATCCACTGTAATTATTAACAAGTTTGTCTTTTTGTAATCACCAGGATTGCTGCCAGTTTTAGGAGAACCATATATCTAAAAAAAATGAGCTCGTCGCCTTGTGAACCAATTAAATATTTACGGATGGGGTGAAGGCAGGGGGAGCCTTTGTCGGGAGTCTAGGAGGCCGAGCCCCAGGAACTTCTTGAATGTTTCAAACATTTAGAAAAATAAAAAAAAACCGTCACGAGCGATAAACATGGTGATTTCCTCCTTAAAAGTCACCTATCCCCTTTTCTTTCATTTTAGAAATAACCTTTATTTCTCTTTTAAAGACAATTTTATGAAACTTTGTTCGTATTGCTGTACTTTCATCCGCAATTTTCTTAGGCACATCTCGAGCCAACTCATCGGAAATGTAATCTGTGTAAATTGAAGTTTCATGTTCTTCCTTTTTTCTTTCTTTCTCTCTCTCTCTCTCTCCTTTTCCTCAATCCTCTATCTTGGTCTGTTTTACATTATTTTCTCTTTTGTTTTTCCTTCCGTCGTTTTCTTTTTCTTTTCCCCATTTCTATTTGTTTAGGCTGCCCCCCCCCCCAAAAAAAAAAAGAGAGCCGCGGCAGATTTGCCACCCACCCCCTCCCCCGACCACCCAGTGGTTTATACGTCGATACAGGCAATACGCATATCCTGCGGTGGGTTTGGGTTTCCATCCTTTCCATCTAATACGTTGCCAACCCCTTACTCAGAGTAGCAGTTTTTATTTTATTACTATATTTCTTCTTTTCCCCCTTCTCTCTCTCTTATTCCTTTTCCTCAATTCTTCTCTTTTACCTTTTCTCTTTCTTTTCTCCTTTTCCTTCCGTCGCTTTCTCTTCCCCCTTTATTTTTTTAGGGCGCCATAAAAAGGGGACCGCGGCTGATTCGGCCCTCACCTGGATCCCCCACTGTTTCTAAAGCTAAACGATTAAAATGATAAAATAGTGAACATGTTCCCTTTTTTACAATTTCTTACATTCCTTTTGATTTTTCAAATTTTCGTTTAATTTTCTTTTAAAATTCCTTGACACTTTCAAAATACTGTATTTTCCTTCAATAAGGCAATCGGAGACACTTCTCCGGGCGAGCGGTCCGGCTGGCATGCCCTGCAGTCCGGACTTTGAGATGCCCTGTGTTAGAACATGTTTTCTTTCAGCCATAGCTTTGGCTACATCCGTGTCTAGACGTAAACGATGGTCTAGAGTATTCCTACCTGTTTTAAAGCCACTTTGAACAGGATTTAGGCTATATTGATACTTTCATAATACCACTTTAGGCGGTTCTGAATCAATCTTTCCGTTATTTTGCAAATTACTGAAGTCAGAGCTATTGGGCGATAAGATGAAGGGTGAGAAGGGTTTAATGTTCTAATGATTGGCACCAGGATTGCCTCGCGCCATTGATTTGGGATTTCGGTCTTGTCCCAGATTCTATTCAGTAATTTAAGAAGGGTTAAGCATGACTGGATAGGTAGTTAAGCAATCAAGGACAAGGTGATTTCATCTTGACCTGGAGAAGAATTGTTTGATCTATCTATCGCGCTTTTAAGTTAGTGCATTAAGAATTGTTCGTATATTTATGTATTAAGAGGGGATTCTCCAAGTTTGCTTTTCGGACTGTAATCCAGTCGTGAATACGTATTTTGGGGCAACGGGTTGTCACTGGACGAAACAAATACTTTTGCTAAGATATCTGCCTTCTTCTTGTCATTTGTTACTACTTGATTACCAAAGGTTGACTAAGCCTGTATTTCCTTTTAAAATTTTGATTCGCTTTGATTTGTTCACGAATTGTTTTCCATACATCTCCGATAGGAGTTAAGCGATTTATTTTTTAACTAAAAGTTCTCCGGTGGCGTACCTTTGATGCTCTAATGAAACGTTGGGCACATGCCCTTTTGAAGTTATATTCTATTAACAGTTGAGGCGTACACAACTTTAAAAGATTGTTTCTTGAAGAGTTTCTTTCCTTTATAGCCAAATTGCACTTATCATTCCACCAGCTTAGCGGTGGCTTACCGCCATTTCTGCATTTCATTTTAGGGATACATTTCTCTTTTGCTCTTTGCTGCTAAAGCTGGAGTGACTATTGTAATATCGAGACACGATAGCTTCTCTGTTTGGGGGGTCAAGCCGGGTTCCCCTCCCATCATTCAATATTACAAGATCACTGTCTGCTGCTTATTCTTTTGTCGTGTTATGGCCTCAAGATTTTGTGTACTCAGTCTTTTGCAGGGATTGTAGATGTTTGTGAACTTTGTGTATTCAGAAATACATTCCATGCTTTGGAGTTCCCCCACATGGTTCTATTGTACGTTGAGTATAGGATAACACTATTATTTCATTTATAATGTATATAACACACCCACCTCTTGGATCGGTGTTTCTTATTGATAAATATCCATTATAATCCTGAAATGAATGACAGCTTTGTACGCATATTACATGAGGCTTTTTGTTAAGATTATAAACATAAATTTTGAAAGAAATTCATCCATATGATGTATTAAACATTGTGCATTCCATTTGAAGTTGGAGATGTTTTTGTCTCCTTTTACTTTAAGTATAACTTTCTATTCCTTATATTTAGGGCACCCTTGATATGCTGCTAAATATGGGCCTAAACAATTAACGCATTTTGGCGCCAATTCTTTGTTATCATAATCTTTGTATTCGCGATTTCTGCCGCACCTTGCACATCGCTGCCTTTTGGCGAGGAAATTGTTGCTGAAGTGTCAAAAATGTTGGCACTTATAACACCGAATTACATGCTCCACGTAACACCTTACAGGAATATTTTCGAAACCAATTCTAATGTTTTCTGGTGGATTTTCATTTCTGAAGAACAGTAACATAGAGCGAGATGGTTCTAGCTTTCTTTGCTCGTTTACATTATGACTCATTGTCTTTTTCCTGCAATCTGAATTTCTTCCTCTGTAGTTTCAAGCGGTATGCTGCTAACGACACCGTTTGATCCACTTTCGGGCTTGTTAATCAACCTCCCAGCAATGCCGCCCAAAATGGTTACATTCATAAACGCCTTTACCTGGTAGTATGTGTTGCATTTTAATGTCAGTTCATGTCCTTACTAATAACCAATTTAATTGCCGTCTCTCCTGTTACTTTCCCAATCTCCCTTGCTACCACTGGTGGTCCTAGCTTCTCTACATATACATCTATCCCTTTTATTTTCACTGTCATATATTCTTCATTAATATTAGGCCTTTTTCTTGTAGGACTTGGTGGGAACTCTGGGTCATTTTCCTCTGACAGTACTCTTGGTCTCTTGTTATTTTCAACTGTATGCCTTACTACTGTAAATTCATTCTCCCATTTGTGCACGGTCCATCCCGTCTACTGATCCTATGTATTCTGCCATTGGCTTCCCCATGCTGCTTACCTGTTCTGATCAGGGAGGTGATAGAGAAGGAGTGGAAACTCTTGTAATTTATTCAAACGCATGCGCGAGTTCTAAAGCGTAACAGTGGGATGCGTAACATTCCACTTGGCTTTGAAGTTCCATGCTCCGAGCCACTCTTCCACTGCGGGGAATTTCGGAGGCCAGGCACCAGTTTCACATTGATTAAATTACCGTCAAAATTTCAGTGGCAATTATAAACTTTATATGGGGATTGTATTGGGAGAAGTGCATCAAACAATTTTTTAAAAGACAAATTAGATTGTGACAAAAAACTTAATATTTTAGGATAATCTGATTATTTTCGCTTGTTTTAATGTCCCGTCATTTAATCCATGATTTGAAATCTTCGATAACTTTAAGTTTGCTAATTCGTGCTTTCGCGTGCTATTTTATTTGCAGTTGGAAAAAAAAGTATGAAATTACAAAAGTTTGTGTTCGCTTGTTCAAGTCATTACACATTCATTATTTGCTGAGATACCATTTTCTGATGTAGGAATTCGAAACCCTGATATTTCATGCGCTCTTTTATCGTTTAAGGCGCTTGACTGGAGATGCGAAGGTCAAGGGTTCGAATCCCGACACGGCACTAATATCCTTTGGCAAGATATTAACCTGCACTTGCACTTGTAGGATGCGACTGTCATTGTTGGTCAAACAGTTTTGAGCGTCAAGTAACGCCTGGCTGGAATGCTCCCCATGGAGATTGTGCACACAGTGTGTGCGGGCAAGTATTTAATCCAATGACCGGGGTAATAGTATATCTGTAAAGCGCTTAGAGACATCATAGATGTATTAAGCGCTATATAAAAGCGGAATTATTACTATTATTATCTCACCACCTGGTCAACAATTGCGGAGAAGCGCATAACTTTTCGGCGGCTTGGAGCCGCCGAAAAGAAGAGCGGCTTGATTCCACTCCTTTTCTATCACCTCCCTGTTCTAACCGACTTTCTTTCCTTTTCCAGTATCAGGTATCTATACCCAAATAAGGTGTTCAAGAAATTTCCACAGTAAAAGTGTTAAAACACAGCTCAGAAGTGTGAGGCGCCGTTTGTAAAACTATTTTATAGACAAATTATATGCTATATAAGCCTTCGAGTTGTAGGTGTCGGGAAAGTGAGTTATGCACGTCCGTACGCCAGCAGCCAATTTTGCTAATCCTGCATTGACAACAAGTATACACCAAATCGCGAGAATTGAGTTTGAAAATTGAAATTTTCTTCAAATGTTTCCATTCCCGCGCAATTGCAGAAGGCGGCGCTGACGCGCCGCTTCTGTCCGTCTTTCATTGTGCCCCCTTTCCAAAATTCCTGGATCCGCACCTAGGGCTGTCTACAATATGCTGGAAAATTATGTACCATGGAAAGCTACTTGAGAGGAAGCTTGTCACGTGCACCAAACCTAGAAATGCTTTTTGTTCCATTGTTTACTCCACATATTGTGTGAAATATTTTCAATTGATATTCCATCGTACATACTAGTGTGCCGGCGCGCTGAACAAAGATATCCATGTATATACCCATGCACGTAGATCCGTTAACGTTACTTGCTCTGTGGACAAATTGCTCAACATGGCGGTTAAAATAGCACTGGCTGTGGGATTATTCATCGCAATCTATGTGGCACCTGGTAAGTGATAGTGGAGCTTCATTATTCAAGGATTCAAGGATTGCTTGAAATAAATTTTAGAAATGAAATATCTATACAACTTTATTGTTAATTCAATAAATCGTTCGGTTAAAATGTTCTATGGAAAACGGGGGCCAAAGGAATTACTGAAACTCTTGCTATGCACTCTACGCTTTGAAACTCAGCAGAATTATATTGAAGTAGCAAACCCTGAAAGTAGGGGGGAAACCCGGCAGTGAAAGTTACCAACATTCCCAAGAGGCCGACAACGTCGGTCTTGCGAACCTTCTGAAAATGTAATTATCAATGAGCCCACGGGACCGACCATGACCGACACGTCGGTTTCGTGGGTCTTCTGACAATGAAATGTTCTGAAGGTTCGCATTTGGAGTGTTGCTTGGCTAAATGTGCAGTGTGCATGGATGTGGCTGTCTACCAAAACTTGTCATTTTTGTTATTTTCAATCCAATATCTGTTGTGTTGATGCTGTCTTATATTGTTTTGATACTTATTATTCATTTGGATACCATTAAATAAAAGAATTGGCCCTTATAACTCAATGTTGAGTTTCCCGTCGCCCGCCCGCATTACGATTTTTTGCCCGCGTTTGCGAGCGTTTGCGATTATTTTGAAAAAAAATCCATAAAACATCGTTTTTATCACACTTTCAGTTTATTTTTTAGGAAAAAAAATTAAAACATCGTATCGCTTCCGGCGTTTCCTTAATCCCATGGCGTTTCAGTGTATACAAAAGCAGTAAATGTGAGCCATTGCAACACACGGCATGATCATCAGACAGAGTTCATCAGACTCTGCAGAAAAAAATATTAGCCAATGAGAGCACTCTTTACTTCGTCGTGTAACAAATCCTATCCCGAGTTATGAATTTTAGAATGGTAGGCAAAATCCAGACGAGCCTACATGAATATTCATAGAGCTAATGTTGCCCAGAAATTCTGCCCATCATCAAGGGCGTGCTCGTGTGCGTTCTGTGTATTGCAGTTAGATTGACTCCACATCCGACCCGCCATTTTTTCTCTTATATCTCTTCTTTTAATTGCATTTCTGTGCGCTGTCTCTATTTTCCTTCACTTTATTTTGGAAACTTTGTGATTTTATTTTTCATCCAGGTGGACATGATATATTGCGTGTTATATTTGTTTCCGCTATTATAAAATCATGGTTTTGTTCGACGTGGGCGGGTTTATTGCATACGCTATTCTCTTTGTATGTTGTGAAAAGGCTGTAAATGTGATTGCACTGAAGTGATTTTGCATCTTTGGAAGCCGTACTTTCTTTACACTTCTCCTTCGTTCTTGTCATTTGAGCCTTTGGAACACTTAAGTGTCTGTCTATGTGGATTTTTTAGTCCTTGAATATTATATTTTTACAAGAATCTGGTGTGAGTTTACGTATTTTGTCGAGCATTGTTTGGCGAGTACGTCGCTGATGTGTATGTCATTGTTATAAGACGGGTTTTTAGAATGTAAGCAATCCGATTGGTCAGTTAACATCACGTGGGCGTGCATTATTTTTTCCCACCGTGAAACATCTCCCATCAAAAATTGATAACGCACGCTCGATACCTGCCGATATCGCTTTCGCGTAATTCAATCTTTTACTTTTGTAGAGTAGCCTAATGTATCTAGATCTAACGTTAGAATATTCTAGGGCTCGATCTAGTTAGATCTAACTTAGAGGCTGTTCACACCGGCAGTGATAGCGCGGTCTAGCGCGCGCTAGACCGCGCTATCTCTGCGGTGTGGAAGGTACAACGTCGTTTCGGTCCGCCCAACAGCGAGCCACGGCGAGCCAAAACGGCGTGCCACTGGACCACCTCTTGGGGTGGTCCACGAGAGATAGCGCTGTCTAGCGCGCGCTAGACCGCGCTATCTCTGCCGGTGTGAACCCGAGCTACGATAGCACGCCAGAAGTCATCGTTCTACACGCGGGAATTTTATTCTCATTCTATTTTGTGCGATCTGAATCTGAATCGGTACAACTCAACACTCCTAATTCGTAATAGCGCGCGAAATCTTTGACCGCTCTGACCTCATGACGTCACGCGTCATGGCAACAGGACCTCTCAAAAAAGGGGGTGCTACGATAGACCGCGCTATCTCACTGCGGTGTGAATCCGGCGAATGCCAATGGGCGGACTGTGGGTCGCGCTACGATAGCGCGATCCACGGTCCGCCCACGGTCCCCCCTTGCGGTGTGAACAGCCTCTTAGATCTAGATCTGATATCTATCTATACTCTAGATCTAGACTATATTGTAAGAATGTATTGCTGACCCATCTTATAAAACAAATAATAACGTTGAACTTCTCCGTCCGTGTCAGAGACTTCGCAGGTGCTCCCTCTCCCTTCTTTCCTTCTCTTTGTGTCTTGTTGACATAATATCTGCCTTCTTGATCCGATGATGAAAAAAACACCAATTATATTGCTAAGTAAAGAATGAAAATGAAAACATTTACTAATCGTACAATGAATACGAAGTACTAACATTTTAATTAACTCATTAGTCAGGAATGGGAATACTTTCCCCCACAAAATAATAATTGAACGGTCCTATGAAAAAATGTAGCGACAATTCCATCAAAGAACAAATATCACATTCATATAATTTCTTTATACATTCACTAAAGAAATAATATGGTAAAAAGGGAAAAAAATTAAATCCTGTAATCGAGCCAAATAAAAACAAGTTCACCTTTCCTATCCCCTATACTATACTTTCTAAATTCTAGGAATGGACCTATGAAATACGATGTAAAATTGCATGAAATAACAAAAAGTAAAATTGATAAACCTTACATAGTCAAACCTTACCATGATATTTACTTCTGAAACAAAAGCCCCAACATAACAAAATTTGAGGTCAGGAAAGAATAAAGAAATTTGAAAAAAAAAACAAACATTTAACACAAGACAAGATGTTTTAAGTAAGTCATGTGTACATGTATGATGTGCATCATGAATATCTTGAAACTAGTAGTATTTAGAAATGTTGTGAATTATGGTAGAAATGTATGTCACATTTGTTACTATTAAAGTACTGTTCTATTTGGATTTAAAGCATGTATATGTGTGGTGTATTTTTTACAATATTTAATGTTTGTATTAACGAAAATACCCAATATATACTAACAATGTGTATTAATGAGATGTTCATACATGTATTAAAGGTACTATGTCTCATTTGCAGGCCAACAAAATGAAAAGGTGAAATTCCACCGGAATTTGAAAGATATTACTAAATTTAGAACTTCCCTCAAAACGAAAGGACTTGAAAATTTCTCTTTTTTTCGGAAACTAACGACCGTTAGTTGTTGAATCGAATTTAGGGATTGCAGCCCTTTTGTTAAATAGTCCGATTTTCAGACCCTTGTACCGAATGGTCGTATACGTTTTGTGCTGCGCACAGATTCAATTAGTTTAATTTTGGCCATTTACAAGAAGTGGGTTATTGATGTAGACAAATGCTCATGTACCCTTTACAGCAAGCTCATTTTATGTATGCTATTACCCCAACAAAGGGATTCAGTCAGTCCCTCAATAGTGTCTGACAGTGAAGTCTAGAAAGTAAACGGGTTTCCTTGCATAATTTGAATACTCGGACACTGCTAACGTTTACATTTCACAGATTATGAGCTGAAAAAATGTGACGGGAAACTCGCAATCGAGTTTCATTGCATTAATGCACCGCTGGAAAGCAGAAGTAAAAGCAATATGTTCTTGGTGAAGTAAACACATCTGCTAGTCGTTTGTTGAGCTGCCTTGAAAATGTAGTCCCCTAGTGTCAAGTGACAAGAGCACCAAACCATGAAAAGCTTTTTGTTCCATTGTTCGCTTCATATTGTGTGTGATGTGTTTTGACTTGACATTTCATCACTAGGCCTCTGGGTATCAGTTGTTTAGCTTAAAGGGACAGTTGAGTTCTTGTTTAAGACCGCAAAAACCTTTAAAGAGAAGGTTGAGTTCTGGGAAGAGGTGAAAAATCATTTGTGAGCGCTATCATTGTTATTATACAAGTGTGGAAGAATATAAGATTAAAAATGTTCCCTGAAAAGCATGGCTCTTCAAATGCCTTAATATTCTAAATATGGCATGTAACAGCATAAAAATCGGGACAGATTGTTATGCCACATGTTTGCGTAGTCCCATATACATCTTTCTGTGTACAGTGCTTGTAACTTTACCAAGACTAGGCCAAATTTCTTATCATTTTGACGATTCCAGAACCTTGCAGTACACACCAATACTTATATGCTAGATGATCAACTTGTTTTGATCAATTCCACACTGTTTCTTTCACAATGCAATCGCATGACCAGAACTCAACTTTATCTTTAAAGTGCATGGTTATTGCTCTTGTTTTTATTTATGAAATTTATAGTGCCCTTTTAGGACCTAAAAATTAGCGGTAAATTTAGACCCCAAAATGTGTGAATTTAGATTTAATCCGATCATACCAATAAAAATACGGTGACCGTTAATAACAATACACGGGCCGGCTGGTTGTACGTATTATAACCAACACGAATAAGCCAACAAAAAGCCAACATTGGCATCGGCTGGAATAAAACGTATGAGGCGGTTTTTTCGTTTTTTCAACGGCTGGTTCAAAATTATCCAATGATTGTTGGGGCCCATAGATATTAGAAATGGTTATCTTTATTGATATTTCAGCCGTCTCTGAACCGATTTTGATCAAACATAGACGATTTTGTCATTTCAATTGTATGCTCTCTCAAATTTGACACTCATTTTTTCATTATCTCACAAAAAAAAATATTTGGTGTAGTGCCCTCTTAACCAAAACTCAACTATCCCTTTAAGCCCTTTGGCTCTTAACCATCAGTATGTAGACTCTACAATTAGTAGTACAATGCTGCAATATTAAAGTGTACTAGCCATACTGTGACTAGGAGTTTGACCATAGCACCCTCCTTCTTAATAAAGGTAAAGACCAGTTTTGGAAACGCCCCTCTCTCAAAAAAATGAAATGGAAGCTCTCATTACCAATCATGTGAAAGAATATGTTTTGACTAATACGTGATGATACAAATTTTGCTGGGAAAGTCGGGAAACCGCCTACTAATTGATATATTTGGTATATTATTATATCTATTGTGACCAAATAGATATCGCGCACGTGGTCGCGTAGTCCCATATACATCTTTCTGTGTACAGTGCTTGTAACTTTACCAAGACTGGGCCAAATTTCTTATCATTTTGATGATTCCAGAACCTTGCAGTAGGCCTACATGCACACCAATACTTATATGCTAGATGATCAACCTTCTCTGATTTATTCCACAACGTTTCCTTCACAATGCAATATCGCATGACCAGAACTGGTCTTTATCTTTATTCTTATACCAGCCTTCTTAATATGCTGTGCAATAAGAAAAACAGGAAATTAGTAAAGCTCATTTATGTTCCAGCCATGTACATGTACCACCATCTTATTCACATCTGTATGGTACTGTGCAGTAAGGTTAACCAGCGAATCCAAAGTTCACCACCTCCCAATCTCACGCAGTAAATTACAAGCAGTTGTCATTCCCAGAGTTAAATTGTCAAACTTACGTCATATTACTGTAAGCCGCGGTGATGGGATGAAAATAGTACTGCTTTATCTCAGTCTGTTACTCATTCAACATGCTCATGACTCCGAATTAAAACCAGGCCCGTACAAGCCCAAGCACCCTTGTGGTCTGTGCTCAAAAGCTGTAAGGTGGTCAAAGACAAAAGAAGAGCTGTAGCCTGCGATTCGTGTAATGTCTGGTACCACAATTACTATATGGGTATGTCATCCACCATTTACGACAGGATAAATAACACAAATGCTGCATGGTAATGATCCATTCTGATAGAGCATTTATACATAAGACTGAAAAGGTCTGATTTGTGGACAACTTCAACGATAGTCCATTCATCAATATACTTCTATCATGTTCAAGGTATATAGTTATATCGATTGTTTTAATGCCTTATTTAAAAAAAAACGCAGAGGACATCGTAGTCTCATAATTTGTAGAATGCCACAGATCGTCATTAAAAAGCACGATTTTCAGGAGGCAGCAGCCTCCTCGTCCCATACTCCCTCCATCTTCGTCTCGTAGATTTGTCACGTTAGTTATAATCTTTAAAGAGATTTCAAATTTGTGTTTATCTAACTTATAAAATTTATGTCGAAACGAGAGAGTTATAAACTATAACGCACGTGAAGCAAGTTGTTGGAGGGGCTGGCGTGATATTGACAATTATATATTCGTGGTTGGTATGAATGCCTCCCCCAGCCATCCCCACCCTGAAATATTCTGGATCCGCCACTGAGAGGGGTGTTTTCTTTAAGATAATATTTCATATACATCGAACGTTTCCCTTTGTTGTGATGAAAGTTGCATAACCAAGAAAGGGGGGGGAGACACATCCCCTAGCTGGCTAACACCCCTTTCTATCCGATTTTACGAAGATAATGGATACTTTAGATTGTTAAATTTTTAAAATAAACAGAATGGAGTTTGGAAATGCCAACCACACCACATAGTTTGCTTGCGTATACCATCAATTACCGACAATTTATGAGGGAATGTCTGGCGAATAGTTTTATATAACACGGTAATTAGTATAGCCTCAATATGCACACTAAGGGTAGCGACGTAGCGTGGGGTTTGTCGTTGAGGAGGGGCACCAGTCTTTAGTCTACTAAATCAGCGTTTTTCAGCTTATTTTTGGTCATGGCCCCCTTAAGGAGTTTCGAGTCACCCCAATCCACAATGCTCCAATGAGGATGTGATTTCTATCCCTCGTAAACATAGACGCATATGGGCACATTTTCGCGTAAGTGCCGTTAGGGTCTCTAACCCCAAAAGCACAATTTTATTGTGGAAAATATGTAATTTAGCCATCATTATATACTAGATAAAATCTAATACATTCGATTAAACGATAATCGTTTATTGGACCTCTTACAACGGATTTCATTTAAGACTTATCATGTTGTCCCCGGCCCACGTTACTGAGTCATATAATATCATAATCTTTAGAGTGTGTGTATGTCTGTGTTGGCAGGGGAGGTGTTTTTATTTATCTATTTATTTATTTCGCATCTTTAGACAGAGTAACATGTTCAGCTACATAATTATAAAAGAACATTGTTAAAAACATTAAAATAGGCTGGTTTACAACATTGCTCTGTTGCAAACATCATACAAATGACAATGAACAATATTATATAAAGAAATGACAGGGGTAACGTAGGCTAACACATACACACACACACACACACATACATACGCACACACGCCCACACACACCCACACACACACACACACGCACACACACACAAAGTGATACAGCAAATAACGAAATGCATGTTATGAAAAGCAACATGATTGTGCATTTGTGATCTGCAATGCGCAATGACTTGTTCATTATTATTCGACTCTTTCTGTCATGAATGAACAAATTGAATGGTAATAACTTTATTATGTTTATCAGTAATGATGAATTTCATCTATTTGTTTCATCCATTTGTAGCTGTGTCATCTAGTAATATGTTGTACATATGTCGCTTTATTTTCCATTTTAGTTTATTTGTTTGCGGTTTTCTTCTTCTTAATAACTACCAGCCAGTAACTATAAATGCAATACATGAATTTCTGTTACGTGATTTTTCAGTAAACCCATTACAGACTTCTGTACATGTAATCATTATCAAAGCTTTTTGTACAATGGAAGCGCAAATATGATGAAACATACATGTATCTATGAATGAATTATTGTTTAGGATTTAGTTCAGTGACGATAATGATAGCAGGTCATAGTCTTGACTCCACTTTTACTTTATCAATCTAATGATGTTTTTATTGTAATATTTTGGTGTCCCATATTCGTTTTACAGTGTAATTCCAGTGAAGTGAGTGCTTTGTTGCAAAGCTTTTTTCATGTGATAAAGATACCATATATGTATGTAGAACACATACTGAGAGTAATCAATGATACAGTCATCACACTGTGCTAAATGCTATAGCTTTAATATGGAATTAACTTAAACAGCAAGAGGTCTGTAAATATTTGTTGTCGCGTGTAGGTATATGGTTTCACAAGGTCTTCTTCCTCTTTACAATCTTCATCAATATGTTATTATGTTTATCAGTAATGATGAATTTCATATATTTGTTTCATCCCTTTGTATCTCTAGCATCTAGTAATATATTGTAAATATGTCGCTTTATTTTCCATTTTAGTTTATTGGTTTACGGTTTTCTTCTTTTCAATGAATATCAGCCTACATAACAATAAATACAATACATTAATTTATGTTACGTGATTTTTAGCGAACCCACTACAGACTTCTGCACATGAAATCATTATCAAAGCGGGTTATGTAATGGAAGCGTTAATATGATGAAAGATACCTGTATATCTATGGATGAATTATTGTTTAGGATAAAGTTCAGTTACGATAATAATCACGGGGAATAAACTTGTTTCCACTTTTACTGTATCAATGTAATAACGTTTTTGTTGTAATAAATTGGTGTTCTATATTTGTTTTACAGTGTAATTTCATTGAAGTAAGGGCTCTGTCGCAAAGCTTTCTTGCATGTTCTTAAGAGACCATTTTATTGTATTTTGAACACATTATGAGAACACTTAATGATATATTCATCACAATTTGCAAAATTCTGTGGTTTTATGGAATTAACTTTAAATCCAAGAGGTCTGTAAATATTTGTTGTCGCTTATAGGTATGTAATTTGTGTCAAAAGGTCATCTTCCTCTTCATAATCCATATCAATTCTGTCAAAACTCATTAAAACTCGCTATCAAATCCAAAGATTTTTCTTGATGAAAATGTTATCATAATATTTCATTTTATTTTGTTTGGTGAGTGTATGTATTACTAAAGCATGAGAACTAAATAACTTAGAAAGGAAATACATATCTTGAAAGTATAACCCATGGAAGCTGACATTTTAGCTTTATTACCAACGGGCTTAGAATATAATATAAATTAAAATGCAAGACAAAAGAAAATGCTTAAAGACTATGGCAAAAACATATTATACTTTACAGATTTATAATTGTTTGGAAGTGAATTTCAACATTATTCACCATTAGAATAAAACCATTCATAATTATATGTTTAATTTCCAATTTGTCATTAAAAAACACGATTTTCAGGGGGCAGCAGCCTCCTCGTCCCACACTCCCTCCCTCTTCGACCCTTACGTCTGTCACGTTTGTTATAATCTTTAAAGAGATTTTAAATTTGTTTTTATCTCACTGATAACATTTCTGTCAAAACGAGAGAGGTATAAAACTATAATGCACGTGAAGCAAGATTATGCAGGTGCTGGCGTGATATTGAAAATCATATGCGTGGTCAGTATGAATGCATACTGTATGACCCCCAGCTTGAAATAATCTGGATCCGCCAATTACATGGGCGATTCCATGCAGATACTAATCCATACGGATCGAAAGTTTTTGTGTGTGTGTGTGCGATGAAAGCTGCATAGTGGAGAATTTATTTTTTATTTTTTTTTTTTTATTTATTTTTTTTTTTTGGGGGGGGGGACACATCCCCTGGCTGGCTAACACTTTTTTATCCGATTTTACAAAGACCGTGAATATTTCAAATTGTTAAACATTTGCACTATATATACATAAATGAGTTTGGAAATGCCAACCACAGCACATAATCATGATACTGTGAGAATATAAATTACATAATTCAATAAGCGTTTTTCAAGACCCTTCTCAGAACTTCAAATCCTGGCTTGAAAGGGAAATATACGGCTCCTGATGCATGACGGCACACGTGGGACAAGGAGCTGGAGCGCTAAGCTAGCTCGGTGCGCTAGCGAGAAGCACACATACACAGTTTACACGGCTTGCACGTACAATTTGCGGCGCTAGTTCAGAACTGTGACTCCAGCGTGGAGATACCTTCATACAACATACCCAAAATCAACTAAATCTTCAATAATTGTTCAAATAATGGTCATCATTTAAAATCATTTATGTTCCTACCTGTTTTGTGTCAATTTTCTTATTTGTTTTGGACTATTTTTCGTAAAAAACGAAGACATTATAATATACACTTTCTCACAGGTTACACGGCAATCCGCTGCCTAATACAAGTGCATACTGACGTTGGGTTTCGTGCGGGCGCGCATGCCTGCGTGAAGTTAGCGACTGTTATCTCAGATCCTCATTAAATTCATGCAAGTAATTCACATTATGATGATCATCATCATCATTACGGTCGCTAACTTCCCGCAGGACTCGTATCATCGTGGGTGTTACCAGCAATATTGCAATGTTGGAAAAGAGTGGAAAAACGAAAAGCTGAAGGTGGGTTCAATTTTAATTTAATTTTAAGCAAGATTTGACTCAAACATGTCAAACGACTCAGCTCAGTCAAAGTCAAACCCCAAAACTAGTGGGGGTACTACTAGTGCTACTACTATATTACTAGTAGACTCGATCATCTGGGGCTGGACTCCATTTTGCATAAAACTTAGCATTGATGGTAACTTTGCCATTTATGGCAACTGTTGATTGATGTTGCCATAATTATGTTGGTTGATATTGATGGCAAAGTAACCATTTTGTTAATACGATAAGCCACATATTTGATGTATGTGTGAGCGTAAGGAGTGTCATGGCCTGATGTTCATAAGCGATAAAGATTTTTAAAAACAGTTAATGTGAAAGGTCTCTGATTATTATGTGTGACCTAGCTGGTAAATCTACCATTATGGATGTGTTATTATGGTAACCTATTGTCTACAGTCAGACCCTTAGTGCAAACTAAAATACAAGTATGTTTTGGGACTACTTTGTACTTGTAGGAATTTTTTTTGCCAGAAAATTCCAATGGATTTTTTTTCAATTTTTTTAATTTGGTGCTAATTCAAGCACTTTATGTTTGGTAGACAACGTTAAGAGTAGATGAGATCATGGAACCTTTCTGTATGAAAATGAAAAACAGTTATTTCAAGTCTATTCTAGAAAACTGTACATCTAGATTAAGTTTATTGTACTGTTAAAACTGTTTTTTTTTTTCTTTTTCCAGATGCAGATGTGGAATCGGCAGAAGAAGGCGGTCTTCAGACTGCACCTCCAAGGAAGACTGTGGATTGAATGCTTGTTTTTGTATGTATTTTACACACTCGATCGCTATGTAATGATGAATTTCCACTTGTTTCCACTTGTTTCCTGTGCACTTTCATCTTCTCTCTCCTTTATCACTCTATTTACTCTTTTGACTTTACTTATGTAAATGATGTAAATATTAATGTTGATGTCTGATAAGAAGATCATTTATAATTTGATTATATTAATACGGAGAGTTGATATGTGACATATGGTTATTTCACTTATAAATTGTAATATAATGTATTTATGTACCTCAGCTGGTACACCCTCTTTGACTTGCTTCTTTCTTTTTCTATCCCCTCCTTTGTTGGTAATAATAATCTCACTATTGCATGGTAATTGTCAGGTCATGGACGACATAGGTACAATATTATATAATGATGGTTGATGACGAAGAGATAAACCCAAGTATACACGAAGCCATAGCTTGTAAATTTTACCTTGCTCATGAAATGTATCAAAGGCAATGTACATTATTTCAATAAATGCAAT
>CP137674.1:20829691-20974621 GCA_037976565.1 Mesocentrotus franciscanus | reverse complement strand
TATATACTCGTAGTGGTAGAATAGTCAAACAGTCAGAACGACCGGTTTTGTATACATATTTTTTAAAACTCTGTTTATTTGCTTTGTCCACACTTTCAATGTTTGTGTAATAGTTGTAAATACGTTTCCTTTTTGTTGTACTCTCATACCCCGAGAGGGTCGGTAGAGATTGTAAATACTGAGTTAGTACTATACTACTGTACGTTATCGTTGCATTTGTTTGGACAATCCCGTATGAACGAGTTTACTTTTCAAAATGACTGGTAATATGCAAATGTGCCGTGCTCAGTGCCACGTATATAACTTCTTTTTTGTATAAGAACGCGCTATGCCGTTTGTCATTTTAGTAGTATTTCCTCATTTTTAATACGAAAGAGGGAAAGGGAATACATATATTATCTTTACTGAAAAAAGCAACCTGATTTAACACTTTTGATCTGCAAAATGCAATGCGTTGTACAATATTTTCTCTGAATATATACTATTTCTTTAATGAATGAACAAAGAAATTGTAAATAACATAATTGTGTTCAGTAGTTATGAATTGGGACTTTATATATTTTTATCAGGCTTTTCCATTCTATTCCACCTGTAGCATGTTAGAATAGTGTACAGACCTTACTTGATATTTGTATGTGTGTTCATTTGTTTTTTGTAATTATAACGTCATAAGGAATTTAAAGCATGTATGTGTGTTCATTTGTTTTTGTAATTATAACGTCATAAGGAATTGAAAGCACATAGCAGTCAAATTGTTTCTGTTTCAACTGAGCGCACTCATAGACTTTTAGTCTTGTGAATACATGTTTTGTATTTCAACATTTTAGTATTCAATAATTACCCCGCTCTATACTCTAAATGTATACAGAGCTCTCATGAATACAAATCATTTGTCTGTATTAAGGTCAAAAGAGACCATTGTGCCAAGCCATAAATCCCCCCTGTGCCAAGTTTATTTTGAGATAATCTGATTAATGCGATGGTACGATCAATAGCGCGTGCGAAGTACTCAGCACAGTACATTGAGCATGAACAATAACTGCTATTACGAATGCGAGCAATCATGCATAAAGCACCGAAGCGATGGCTAGCTCGCGTGAATTAAGAAGCCAATCGATAGCG
Organism: Mesocentrotus franciscanus; assembly: GCA_037976565.1. NCBI lineage: Eukaryota > Metazoa > Echinodermata > Echinoidea > Camarodonta > Strongylocentrotidae > Mesocentrotus > Mesocentrotus franciscanus. The sequence continues at coordinate 20,973,499 of CP137674.1, read as the reverse complement.
CGCTCGCGTGTACAAAGCACTATAACGGTAGCGTGCATACGGCCTTATGGCAGGATATGAGTTAAAGGCAAGAGGCCAGTAAGTACATTTCCGTTTTATATGGCTTATGCATTTAATCGCCACATCTTTATATATTTCATGTAATAGCTATCAAAACTTGGTAGCAAACACAAACTATAGGTATTATATGACGATGATTTGATTTGATTCAAGGCGCGAGATCTGTATAATATTCAGAGGAAATACATGTACATATGTTCAAAGGATAGCATATGAAAGCTGACAATTACTGGTAGCTTATTACTAATGGGCTCATGAAAATAAAAGATTTTTAAAAACTATAGAAGATATATTTGTCAGTTTCCTAATTGTTTGGAAGTAAACTCCAATACTTTTTACGATTAATTGAACCATGTGGATTTTGGACATTTGACTGACGGTTGGATTCGTGGGGTGGTTGAGTTCATCTAATTATTGTGGGAATATCATAGTTTTATATTATACAATCATTATTACTACACTAAATTTTCTTCCCAAATGACGATGATAAAAATCATCTTATTAGGAGCGAAATATCATTCCTCAAGCTTTTAAACAATATGGTTGATTTTTTTTAAACAAATGTAAATAATTATGATGAGAAGCGATCGGGATTGACATTTTAAAGCTTATTAGAATGATATCATACCAATTGGGACTAATCCGTTGGTGAAAATGATTTGGCAATAGATAGACAGACAGACAGACAGAGAGGAGGAAGAAAGAGATAGAGAGAGAAAGAGAAAGAGAGAGGGCATTTGTTAAATTGCTACGATACAAAACATTGAACATTTATTCATTTTGGATGCAATGGAAAGAAAAGCGAAGCCTTATTGCATTTTACATGCTCCATTTTGAAAGAGCATCTACATAAGACTGTAAATGACCCGAGTCCGATTTGTGCACAACGACAGTCAAGTCATCAACATACTTCCATCATGTTCAAAGTCTATATTTATATTGATTTTTTTTTAATGCGTTATTTGGCTATACAAGTACATTTTCTTTTTTTTCTTTTTTATATAAATGTTATTTTGTATTTTTAGCATACTGAGAAGTCATTACGACAGAAATGTGGTGCAAGTCGGGCTTGATAATAACATAATCTCGCTGATGTCACGGTACAATTTTAAGGTCGAAAATCTATTTTAGTTGATGAACCATTCCCTGTTGGTATATGCCTCGGCGAACTGGAACGTTTTCACGCACAAATGAAAATTTTACAAATTTATTATATTTACAATGCAATCCCGTTATCAAAATAAACTCACTTAAATCTGAAATCTACACGTAGGCCACGTCGCTGTCTGATAATTTGCAGAATGCCACGGATAGTCATTAAAAAGCACGATTCTCAGGGGCGGCAGCCTCCTCGTCCCACACTCCCTCCCTTTTCGACTCGTACGTCTGTCACGTTTGTTATAATATTTTTAAGAGATTTCAAATTTGTTTTTATCTCAATAATAACATTTCTGTCAAAACGAGAGAGGTATAAACAACATAAGCACGTGAAGCAAGATTATGGAGGGGCTGGCGTTATATTGAAAATCATCTTCGTGGTTAGTATGAATGTACACTTTATGCCCCCCCCCCTCCTTATCCCCTACTGACATGGGCGATTCCATGTAGATAATAATCCATACGGATCGAAAGTTTTGTCTTTTTTGTGATGAAAGCTGCATAGCGAAGAAAAGGGGGGAACACATCTCCTAGCTATAGTATAACACCCCTTTCTATCCGATTTTACAAAGACCGTGAATACTTCAGATTGTTAAATATTTACACTAAACAGAAATGAGTTTGGAAATGCCAACCACAGCACATTGTCATGATAGTTTGTTTGCTAATGCCACAATTACCTACACTTTACGAGGGAATGTCTGATACTTGGTTTTCATACAGATGAAGATAATACACGCAAATATCTTTGTAATGTAACTAAAATACTCTCGCGGCACCCCGGTTGAAAAAAAAACGCTAATAGATGGGCAAACGAGGAGGGGGAAGACTGACTAGGCCGGGAAGGATATTCACTTTGCTCCTGAGGTGTGGGAAAATTGTAAATTTTCATAGTGAAACGGACACACATACATACTGTCTTTCAGTCTCTTTACCCATATGTCTTCTATCTTTCACTCCTATCTCCATTTCTTTTTTTTCACAAGACGCAGATTAGATCAACCCAAAGCATATTTCGAAAATCGTTCATTGCACCTCTTACAACAGATTTCATTAAACAATTATCATGTTGCTGATTCATGCCTGGATTACATTTGCCCCGGGCGCCGTACGATAAAATAGTTTACCATTTTTCGTGCGATTTTGGGGGCATCGTAGGAGGCTACGGGCTACGATGTTTGTGTTTACTCGGAGATTGTACGGAAATCGTGCAATTTCAATGCAGTAGCCGTGCAGCCTCCGCAGCCTCCGCACGGAAATCGTAAGGAGCCCGTGCAGCTTCCGTGGAAAGGTTGCGCGGAGAAGACGCTGTGACCGTGCAGCCGCCGTGCCGTTTTGAAGTGTTTTTTGGCCTCCATGGTCACCGAAAAATCGTGCGTTTGCTGCACGATCAGCGCGAGTTCTCCGCGCGATGTCCGTGCGGGGATTGTGAAATGACACCTACGACATGTCTACGGACTACGGGCTTACGAATTTTCAAATGTGTATAACTTTCTGCGAAACAAAATCGTAAAGGCCGCGGAGCCCCGCGGAGCCCGTGAATCCGTACGAAAATCTCACGGCCGCCTCCTGCCTCTGTACGGAGGCCGCACCAAAAAGGGGATACGGGCAGGATAAGGGCTCCGTAGACTAATCGCAGGCCAAATGTAATCCAGGCATCAAGTCACACAATATTATCATCTTTAAAAAGCGTTTTCAAGCAATCCATATCTCCTTATATTATATGACGTTCTTTCTCCCTTTTACTTCATCTCTCCCCTCGCTCTCACCTCTTCTTTTGCTATTCGATGGGGGGATCGAGGGGGAGGGGGTAAGTGCGTATGTGCCCATGAGGTAGTCGTGATGAATTTGTTTGATATCAAATATTAAAGTAAACATCATACTGAATTCAAGCATCTTTTTCAGGTTAAGTCATGTGCAGTTGCGTTGTTTGAACAGTTTGAAGGGTGTGTGTTTAATGTCTGTGTGGGCAGGGGAGATGTACAGGTGATTGGACCAGGCCCTGTAAATTTAAAATTAAATCAATTTATCACATTTCCTTCAATCTTAGTAACATACGGTTAATTTGATCACACAGATAGGCTAAATCCATAGGAATATTGTGTTTAATTGCATCAATATTGGAGATCATTAGATTTTAGACATTAGATTTTTACGTTTGATAGTGAATCGACTTATATGCTACAGTTAGCGTTTAAACGCAGCCTGTTATGCAAGAGGTCCGGATTTGCCAATATTTCATTTAACAAATACAGCCCCCTATATTTTGAAATTTCCGACAAATGTTTATATCGCTTTGTAATAAAAAGTTTCGAGGGGGGTAAGGCACCCCCTCTGCCCCCTCCCTCTCTCTCTCTCTCTAGCTACGCTGCTGAGTACAGGTCTCCGCGTAATAGTCCGTTAAATCTTGATAGCTCTGTGGACAAATTGCTAAACATGGCGGTTCAAATAGCACTGGCTGTGGGATTATTCATCGTAATATGTGCGCAACCTGGTAAGTGATTAAGGTTTCATATTCAATTGTAATATGAACTTTTTGAAATGAATATCTATACAAATTTATTGTTAATTCAATAATTTGTTTAGTTAAAATATTATATGGCAAACAGCGCCTAATAATAAAAAAAGCTATGCTATATATGCACTCTACGCTGTGAAATTGAGCAGAATTATATTGAAGTAGCAAACCCTGAAAGTAGGGGGCAAACTCAAACATCCCGGTAAACCGACAGCCCACGATATAGACGGCCCAATAGATTGACAGCCTACGATACCGACAGTCAAACAGACCGACAATACCGGGAGGCCGACAACGTCGGTCCGGTCTTGCGAACCTTCTGAAAATTTAATTTTCAGAAATTTCAACAACAAAAAGCGTGACCGATCATGATAGACATATCGATCTCTTAGGTCTTCTGACAATTTAATATTCAGAAGGTTTGCTAGACAGTGGGTTTTCTGTCACTTGGACCGTCTCTATAGTTGGCTTTATTGTTTTCTTTTTTTTACTATAAGTTCTCCTAGAATGTTCATGTTAGTGCCTGAACGTTTTTAGTAGACACATCAAGGACGTCTAGTCCTGTTACGGCACTATTTTAAAGTAAACTATGCACTATAGCAACTCTTCAGGAATGTTAAAAACCACCATCAGTGAACAAAGGTGAAATTATGGCCTTTTATGAAATTTTGTTGTTTGTTTGTTTCTTTGTTTGGAAATTATCAATCTCATAACATTTAAACTCAGTCATGAATAAATGTACGTACATATCTAAACTTAAAGAGTAAAGGTGTTAGCTCGGCATTCACTCTGGAAAATGTCAATACACACCATAGGCAAGGCCTAACGAATCACAATACTCTGAGATCTCTTTGTTTAACGAAATCATGAAAAATGAGTTGATCCACAACGACCGGATATGTTACTCCATTTTGTTTTTTGCAGGTCTAAAATCATCCCAGGTAGTTCCAGATGGTCTGGTTTACACGGAAGTCAAGAAGACACTGGTTCGAGATGTTCAAGGTGTTCTTACATATCGCTTCTATGGAGACCCATTTGCAATCTACTGGAAAAAAGGCCTTGATCCTGACGATCTAAGCCCCATGGTAGTATGGTATGATGGAGAAGTATCAGGTCCAAGATTCGATGATGGGAGTTGCGATGTAGACGAAAATTATTCCTTGATCATCAACAATGTCTCAATGGCAGATGCTGGACGAATACACTGCAAATTTGTTAACTACAAGGGAATTTTGATTAAAAACTACACTGACATTTTAGTTGTAGGTAAGTTAATTAGAAGTAAAAAAAATGTGAAAAGCATTTTGTAATTACTGTAGGCCTGCAAGGTGTAAAAGAGAACAATATTTGACACTTTTGATCAGTAATGATTTATAAAATATTTAACCTACCTAAAACTGATGTTTGTACATTGTAAATCTGTACAACTTATAGTATTGGTTTTGAACTCTCTCAGAAGTATTTAATGTTTTGAAAACCTATAGATTTCCCTTTTCCCAATCTGTATATTCCTGCTCAACTATCATGATTATGGGTTACAATTAGATTCATGTACTTATAATGTACTTCAATCGGTAGATATTATTTTCCTACATGAAAAAAGTATTTTCTAGCATTTCATCTGATATAAAGTGACTATCATCGTTTTTTACTTCAGATACTGCAATCACAACTAATCCACAAGCAACTCTGCAGATGCGTCAAGCCACATATGGTATCCTGCAATGCACCGTTCACATCAGGGCGAGAAGAGTCTCTTGGAAAAAAGGAACTACTTCTTCAGGAAATGAAAGCCTTGTTGTAATTGAAAACAACCAAGGTGTTGCTGAAAGAAGTGGAGATGGATATGACGAGGGCACGTACAACATCACCCAAGATTACTCGTTGATCATCCCTATTGTAAAGGTTCAGCATGAAGGTCTATATATTTGTGAGGTGACTGACTTCGACACTGGAATTTCCTTCCGGAATCACACATTTGTCAATGTGATTGGTAAGTTAAATTCCAAATGATATTAACATGCTCTTGAAACAACATTAATGGAACATTATTACACGGTATTTTTTCAGTAAACCTGTATTAGAAAGCCGAAAAGACTACTCCGCCACGACCATCAAGTTATTTTGGCAAAAATTTTCTTTTTCAATTAGCCCTATAAACCTAAGGCCCGGTCACACCGCCCGAACTTTGTTGGAGCGTTCCTTGAACGGTAGGGAGAGGGGGCCGAATTTCGAAAACGCCCGTCACCGCGCACAAAATGGGAAACAAATCGAATACACGGGCGTTGCCTTAGCGGTGCACCGCTGAAGCCGGCGTTGCTTTAGCGTTGGTTTAACGGTAGCGAGCGGTAGCGAGCGTTGGTTTAGCGGTGACGCGAGCGTTGATAGAGCGGCGTTCTGCGCATGCGGGCGTTGGCTCGGCGGGGGTTTAAAGTTGGTTTAGCGGCATACCGCTTTTGACTACGGAGGTGCACAAGGAGGTGAAGCCCAGGAAAGGTCAGCCACACAGGAACCTGGAACCTGGAACACAGGAACCTGTAGCCAGCCAGCCTCCGGCAGGCCAGCCTTTGGCGTCGGCCAGCACCTCTCGCCAGCCTTCCCACGACGTCGAGGAACAGGAAGAGGACGAGGGCTCCCTCTCGCTCATTGAAACTCAAGCGGCAGTCACGAGGTCCCAGGGCACCCCCTCACCAGCTCCCTCCTCCACCACCACCAGACCGCGCCGTGCCGCCACCAGAGCCGAGCCTGAAGACTTCCCTGCGATGCTGGAGATGAGGGATTGTATGAAGGCCACCAACGCCCTCATGGAGAGACTGGTCCAAGCCCAGGAGATCAGCCTCTCGACTTCCAGCAACAGTCTCAGCCTCAGCATCAGCCTCAGCACTTCCAGCAATTGCAGACACCCAGAGTCAGCCAGCCATCCTCCACCCCAAGGAGCTCCAACGAAGGACTCATGTTGTCAGACATGCCGAACTTTTCCTCCATTAACCACACCAACATGAGCGCCGTCAGCGAGGGGATTCTCCAGGACCTCCAGAGGCAGGAGATGAACGCTCCACCCATACCAATCACCACCTCAGCTCAACGGACTGCTGATGTACTTGCAGAGATGAGGGCCACAACCGAGGAGAATTGAGACTGCTTGTGATGTGTTGAAGGGACTGCTCAGATATTTCATGTGATTTTTGTTTAAGGGATGAGCTGATGTTTGCTGTTTATTGTTTGTATGTACACTTGTGTGTTTGGATGGTCTCAAAAGCTTTGAGCTTTAATAAACAGCATTTTTATTAAACTATTCTTGACTACTTTATTTACTTAATAATGAAAATAAAACTTTGTAGATTGCAAAGTTCCCGTGTGACCCCAATAAAGTGATTGCCCGTGTGATTCTTCTTTGAATATTTCCCATATGGCCCCAAAATAATTTCACACTTATGGCCGTGTCATCCGAGTATTTTTAAAGTCCAAAATTCTTCAAATATTTTCAGAAATAAACTCCTGTTCTGTTAACTCCTGACACTAGCGTTAACCAGGCAATTGAGGTGCAGGCATTGGCCTGCAATAACCATTGGAAAATTGTTTCAAGTGGGAAGGGTTAAAGATTGAAATAGAAATGTTTTATGACAGACATGGTTTCAATACTCGTAATGTCGATTCTTTAAATGTAGTCCCGCCCAAACCCAATACCTAACTTTTCAAGCAATCCTTTAAATACTCAAAAGCAAAATCATGGAATTCTCTCCAAAATGAATAACGAAATCACCAAACCCTCACCTCGTTCAAGAGAAATTATAAACAAAAAATATTTTTGAATAAGTATCATATTACTCCTTAATCATATGTTTTATTTACAATGACTTGAATAATTACGTTTACTTTGTGTCATTATTTATATGTTAGTTACATTCTGATAAGTTTGGAGTTTGTTTTAATCTTCTAATTAATATTCCTTTTCTCATTATTCTTGCATTTCCTGGATTGTTTCATTTCTTTATTACTCTCATCCCCTCTATTTTCGCTCCATCTCTGGAGTCGACTATTACTCAATACTCCATCGTTCCTTTTTCTCATACACTCTATTGTTCTATTTCTCAGACACTCAAACGTTTGTTTTAATTCAGAACTCCACTTTTCACATTTCTCTAGATTTGAACCTTTTTTTTTTTTGTCGCATTCTTCATTTTTGCTACACATTTTGTTTTTATCTTATATTTGTATTGTTGCTAGTGTATTATTTTGTCCTTTTCAGGACCATGATGTAAAACAGCCATTGTGCTGATACATGTTTTTATCCTGAATAAATATTTTGAAACAACAACAACAACAAGATTAAAGACCTTTATTGGAACTTCTAACTTTAACAAAAAACCTTCAAGTATTAAACAAGACATGTTTTAAATATAAAGTGCTTTTATTAATGTAATATGACATCAAGAATGAATCGTATCACAAGTTTCTTTAATAATCTCTCATAACATTTCAAACAAACACAAGCATAATTTGTTCATTGCATTTCCAATTCTGGGGCCCCATTAACGTTCGAGTTCCTTTAACAATGTCAAATAACATTTACAACAAAGTAATAAACATGAGTATTATAATATGTACAATGCACAAGTGTCTCCTCAGTGTTCTGCACAGTGTTCAGTTGATAGCCACCATTCTCTCCTGCCAGTCCACTGATCCTGCTGGGGAGTTGCACCAATGCTTGAGTAGGTTTCGCTGCCTCTTCCCATCACGTGAGGCTGTGTTGGGGCCTTGCACAACGATAGTGTCCTCCAAGTTCCGTCCTTCTCTCCATGCCCCAGGATGCAGGTTCCCATCTGGTTGTGCACGATCCACAAGTCTGTTCTGGAGCACTGGGTAGCGGGTGCGCATCAGGTTGTGGAGGATGCAGCAAGCTTCCACGATGGTTCTGACAGTTTCATGGTGATGTTGCATGGTGGTGAGCAGGATCTGGAACCTGTTGGCCAGGATGCCGAAGGTGTTCTCCACGACCCGTCTTGCCCTGGACAGCCGATAGTTGAAGATGCGCTCTTCATGGGTGAGGTTTCTGGTGCTGTACGGCTTCATGAGGTAGGTCCGCAGTGAGAAGGCGTCATCCCCGATGATGAAGTAAGGCACATCCTGATTGTCATTGGGTAGGGGGTCTGGCTGAGAAAGGCATGAATCCTGTTCTGGTCCAGCCCACGATGGAGATCACTTTCGTTGTAGATATGAGCGTCTGAGGATGAGCCATTGCCTGAGACGTCAATGTAGGTGAACTTGTAGTCAGCATCCACCATGGCAAACAGGATCACGCTGTAAAAGCCTTTGTAGTTGTAGAATTCTGAGCCAGAGTTAGGAGGAGCTTTACAGGCCACGTGCTTGCCATCAATGGCACCAACTGTGTGGGGAAAGTTCCATCTCTGGTACCATTGGTCAGCCAGGTCTCTCCATCCTTGTTCAGTTGTTGGGCAAAACAAGAGTTCATCTGTGTACTCCTCAATGATGGCCTTTACCACTTCTCTGACTACCACACTGATGGTGTTGTGGGAACCCTCCAGGCGTATTGCATGTTTCTGTAGGTGTTACCAGAGGCCAGGTGCCGTAGGGTGATTGCCACTTTGAGACCAGGTTCCAGGCTTGCACGGTAATTGGTGTCTTGCTTGGTCAATCTGGGGGTCAGCCTCTGTACAACTTCATCAAACATGGCTGGTGGCATCCTCATGAAGTGCTGGAAGGCTCGTGGATCCTCATTCCTCAGCTCCACCATCAGCTTGTCATACAGTCCATGTTCAGGCCTTCTCAGTATCCACTGTCTGACCCACACAACTCTGTCTCTCCTTCTTCTCTCTCTTCTCCTTCTGTCAACAGCTTGTTGCAATCTGAGGAGGTTCTGATTCTGCTGCTGGACTAGTGCACCAATCATAGCAAGTCTCTCAGCATCCATGGTAGTACAGTTTTACTGTAACTTTGAGCAAATTCGATATAAATGAGGTGTGCACTCAACGGCAGCTCGATTCCAAATGGGCTCCTGGTCCATTTCTCCCCGTATTTATAGCCAAATTCTGGTCCCGCTCCGACACCTCCATACCAACGCCAAACCAAAGTTCATCACCGCAATTGATCGCTGCTTCAACGCCCGACACCGTTCCAGCAATCCCGTGTCCGCTCATAAAACGCTTACAACCGCTCCACCAAAGTTTGTGCAACGTTTAATCACCGCCCGGGCAAAGCTGGCGAAGCAGCGGTGGTCCAGCGTTCAAGATTTCTGCGTTGGCCTAGCGGACCAAAGCGTCCACGAACTTGCGTCTAGCGGTGCCAAATTTTGACTGGGCGTTGTTGGAGCGGTGGTGAACTTTGCCGGAGCGGAAAATTGCCCGCTCCTCACCGCTCGCAATATTTTGTGCAGCTCAAAACTTTCGGAGCGGTAGGAGGGACCATCAGCGGTGGCCGAGCGTATACGGCGTTGCCTTAACGGGGGCCAACTTCTGTTAAACGGTGGTGAACGGTTACGAGCGGTGATGAATTTTTTTCACCGCTCCAGGAACGCTCCAGCAAAGTTCTGGCGGTGTGACCGGGCCTTAGGCCTGCATTGTTTCTGTTTAAATCGTCTCTGGTTTGGCCAATAAATGTAATAATACAAATTGCGTCAAAAGAGGGCGAATGTGTTTGGCGCGTGAGAAGAAAACGAATATCTGCCTATCCAGTAAATAAGCTGTACGAGCGTATATTTATAAATTGTTAGTTTCATGTATAGATAAAAACCAATCATAGTAAATTCATATTTTCCTTCATCATTTAACTAATTGTTGGCATTGGCAGATGATTGAGAAGATTAATCTCGTAAGAAATCATTGTTTGTATGTTTGTATTTCAAATCTAGCTCAGCCTCTAAAACCATTTCCAACCATCCGAGATTGTTTCAACACGGAACAACATGATCCAAATTACTGCACTCTCGTCGCCAATTTCGAAACACAACTTACTTGTGAAGTTATAGAATACTACCCAGATATAAAAGTATTCTTCCTTCATGAATCAAAAATAGTGGAGCCTTTGAATGAAAAGGAATTGAACAACACAGATGGGACAAAAAACAAAACTGTCACGATTTCAGCGAGTGATAGCGGAGAGTTGTATACATGCGTCGCTTCCAATATTCCTGGAACTCGGGGTAACCAATCATCATCAATTATGTTACATTATGGAGGGACTTTCGAAGTTGCTGTTGTGGTAATAATCGGTAAGTTGATTTTCTGATAGTCTGTAAGTCTGTAAGTTATTTAAAATAGCTCGTGCAATAAACATGGTTGTGATAAACAGAAGTACCCATGACAAATCGTGTATGTGAATGAAATCTTTTTTGTTTCATGCTCGCAGTGCCACAGTGATATCACTTTGTTTAATTAATCTTGATAGATACTAAAAGTGGCAACAAGCTTATAGTCAAGTTTGAATAGATTTAATTCATGATGATGGTACTATTTAAGCAAACAGTATCGAATCAATCTTATTGTGTGTCATCAAGACATTATGACCAGAAAATGATCGTGATATTTTGAGTGATTAAATATCATTATATGTTGCAGTATCCATGTAATACTCACTGTAAGCATATTGTTTTTTGTTTTGTTCAGTGTTTGCTGCATCGACCCTCATCTTTCTCGTGATATGTTGGATATGGAGAAACAAATATCGTAAGTCATTAAATTATCGCAATATACGGGATGTACTAGAAGCAAGTTAGGTAAAAGGTAAATTGAAGCACCTTCCCGCCGCAAAATGAACTTTTGGGTTTATTCACTTCAATTGAAATTGTCAAAACTTTAAATAAATATGGTTTCTTTCATCTATATGTTTTGTCTTCCCCCAATCCACAAAAAGTCATCGGTATCCAGAATTAAGATATAAAACACAAATTTTCTTCATTTTATGAGAAACTGACTATCAATCATTTAAAGTCATTTTGAATTGTTATCATGTAGTTGATGGGTTATTTGGACAGGCATAACCAGCGAAACCTTCTACGCCAAGAGCCTGTCCTAAAAGAGTCACGCCCATCAAGTTCATAAGATAATTGTTTATATATATAGTTCCTTCTTCAAACTAGCCATTGTATGTGTTATAATTATAAAGCCTGCAGAAACCGTACCCAGTCCTAGCAATTTAATCCCACTGTACTCGGTTTTTAACCAAACGAGCAAGAAAACTAAATGTAAAGACTCTCCAAAATTGCCGATCTCAATTGCATTGAAGAGCAAAACAAAACATTGACGAATGGGTTATCATGGAACAATGGAATTAGTCTTGCGCGCAACATATTCTGCACATTGTAACAACGAGCCAATGAGTGAATACACAGCTTTATTACCACTGTGATTTTTTTGAAGGTTTTGACAACCCTAAAGTGGACGAGTGTATACAATAGGTGGACGAGTGGGTAAGGTTTTAGCAGGTTGGGGTCAACAAATGTAGCACTGCAATGTCATATCGCATAGATAGGCCAGTGTTTACTAGAAAGCTCCTCTATACGTATACAGTCAAACAGGTGAAGAAGAAAATCATAAATGCGCTATAAGGTGAAAAACATCGTTTCCTCTGACCCAATGCCATTTTGACCAATACAACATGTGATTCACATTTTGTCTATATTTTGTAGAAGTAAAGGATCTAACTCAAGAGGATTTCGAGGCACTTGAACAACGTGTGAATGATGTCTTGATGCAGCACTACAGAATGATGTGTGACCTTATTGAAACGAAATCTACTATTCAGGATGATGATATAATCAGTGAAAATAGGATTTCTCTCTTCAATACTCGACAAATGCTGATTGATTGGAGGCAAAGTCGGATATCTACAAGAAACAAAGAAACGATCGACATACAAAATAAGCCAGGTAACACTCAGCAACATAGGGAGTGGAAGTACTGAACACATCTCCTTCCGATAAAAGAAGAAAAAAGATGTCCCCCCCCCAAAAAAAAAAGACCCTTCCTTGATTTTGACCCTTCCCCGCAACTACCTGTCTTTTCGGTGAATCGCACCCGGGTTTTTGGCTGGGGGTCTGCTCGCTATTTATAAGGACCGCTATTCATAAAACAAAAAAGGGTCATTATTCATAAAGAAATAAGGACCGATAGTCGTAAGGACCGCTATTCATAATGTGAGATGAGGACCACTGTTCATAATACGAAATCGGGGTCGCTATTCATAAACATGAAGAAAGGACGCTATTCATAATTGACTTTGGTGGTCACTACTCCTAAGGACCGCTATTCATAATACGAAACGAGGGTCTATATTCATAATACGAGAAGAGGGTCGCTATTCATAAAACGAGAAGAGGGTCGCTATTCATAATACCGTATAACCGTTGGATGTAGAAACAAAAGACTCATTTGTTATTTTGAGTTTGTTATTAATGTTTATATTGTATTATAGCTCATGACTGGCCTTCTAACGAGGAACTAAAAACGATTTCAAGTCACCTCACGCAAGAATCAATGATGGAAATCTGCAAAAAACTAAAAATTGACTGCCGAAACGATGATGCCAATGACGAAGGGAAGCGGCTCGAAATTTTACGTAAATGGAGAACCAAGGCGTTACATAAATCTTTAGAGGAGAAATACCGGCAACTTGCTCCAGTCTTCGAATCAAACAACCTGGGAGGTATCTTACCAAAATGCATACTGTTATGTTACTTCTTGTAAACTGACAATCTTTAAAAAACGAATAAATATTCATGAGGATCTGTGCAATGTGATCGTAATAAAAATTAGAATTGCGTTGCAACTTTAGCGTTATGTTAATTTATTTGTTGTCAAGTCACTACTAAATGAATGTTATTCCATTTACTGCTTGACTTAGGATTGAGTCGTCAAATTAGATGTAACATGTATTAGTAAGAAAAGGTTTGGAACAAACAGTATGTGCGAGGCCTGTAATCCCTGTCATTTTTTTAAACAGGGTTGTCTTTTTATAATTTCCAGGGATGCTGCCAACTTTAAGAGGACAATACATCTACAAAGCTGAGCTCATTGATCTGGCTTTTCATCTGCTCATCCATGATCTTTTTCCTATCGCTAAAGAGCTGGGTATCAATGTCACTAAACTGGTATCATATCGACCCAGGTTCCATTATTCTCACCTTGAGATTGGTACTATCAAGTTACTCCTTGAACTCTTCGCATCCATGGCATTTTCACTCCTACCTGTGAGTGGAGAGGACTTTAAACGATCCGTCTTCTGCAATGAAATAACGAACCTTCATCTAAATGTCGCTATTACAGGAATGTTTGGTAAGAATATATTAATAACGAATCTGAAATGTCTTTTCTCATTAACAGTATAAAAAGATCACCCAGTAATAAATGGGCTATGGTAAGGTAAATATTATTCTCGTAACATACTCGCAAGAAAATTGATTGATCTTAGTGCAACCAGAGATAGAAATAGACGGAAAGCCTTGATTGACAATGTCTTGAACAGACAAGGCACCTAGCAAGCATGCAGGCAAGTGGCTACTTAAAGGTAAAGACCAGTTTTGGAAATGCCCCCTTCTCAAAAAATGAAATGGAAGCTCTCATTACCAATCATGTGAAAGAATATGTTTTGACTAATACGTGATGATACAAATTTTGCCTGGAAACCGCCTACTAATTGATATATTTGGTAAATTATTATATCTATTGGGACCAAATAGATTTAGCGCACGTGCACGCACGTGTCGGGTAGTCCCATATACATCTTTCTGTGTACAGTGCTTGTAACTTTACCAAGACTGGGCCAAATCTCTTATCATTTTGATGATTCCAGAACCTTGCAGTACATACCAATACTTATATGCTAGATGATCAACCTTTTCTGATCGATTCAACAACGTTTCTTTCACAATGCAATCGCATGACCAGAACTGGTCTTTATCTTGATGGCTAGCAAGAACTAATATCCTCCTTAGAACATTAGTTGCTGATAATGGTACAGTTGAAATTAACTTCATATATATAGTTGTCGCAAATCTTTCCCTCGACATCGTGTAAGATGAAATATTCTGTTCAAGGTTAAAGTACCGTTTATAATTTTTTACTGTTTTGATTTTGAAGAGTACGACATGAGCTATGGGGAGCTGTGTTCTATCTCGGAAGCAATAAATCAAAGCACAGAAAGACGTGCTGATCAAGGTAAGAATCTGTCTGCTGAAGCACTAAAGGTTTTCTGAGATATATAATAGTTTGGTGCATTAATAATCCGATTCGATATAATTTTGGTTGGATACGATGATATGGATTTTCCCTCCATTTTCTTATCACCAGTCAAGTTCATATAAGAAGCAATTACGATATAACGAATTTTTCAACCTTTTTTCATTTTAATATTTGAGGAATTCAGCAAAATATCAAGCAAAAAAAAAGGCACTTTGGAAAATAAAATCCGTAATTGGGCCATTGATTTCATACAGTCAAGTGCACTGAATATCACGTTTAATAAGGACGTAACGTTTTATTTTGAAGCTACCTCTCGCATGCTTCCAGAAGAACTTTGTAATCTTCAAGATGTGCTACAGCTGACTGATCAAGACATAGCTGACCATCCTTATCCCTCACACCCATTAACAACATATGCGTTGATTAAAATATGGAAAGAGAAGCCACTTCCGTGGGTTTTCAACTATCGTGCAGCCTTAGCTCATGAACTACGGAGAAGCGGGATGCCCGGTCTCCCAGATGAAACCATTGCAGGTACATGTATATAAAGAGAGTATATATGTATGAAATAGCTCAGCCAGTAGCGGTCCGGGGGCTCGCACTGACAAGCCCCCTTTGATTCATGATGATAAATGAATTTCAGCGGAAAATATAGAACATGAATGCAAGAACCCAAAGCCCCACAAAGCCCTACCCCCCAAAAAAAAAAACAAAACAAAACAAAACAAAACAAAACAAAACCTACTCCTTTTGCTCAGTGTTCTGGTTCAATGCCGATGACGAAATGAGCCCATTATATCGTTAAGTATAATCTAAATTTATGTAAGAGTGCTATATATTAAGAATCAATGGTAACATTGGTGTGAGTTTGTATTAATAAAGATAACAAGGACTGTCACAGAACAATTTCGTTGGATGGGTTAACTATAACATTATGCTTTTACCGACCTTAAAATTCAGTAGTCAAGCTAAGTCCACTCCTGTGGACTTCGAATTCCTCAAGCCATGTGATAATTACAGAATCTATTGCTGTCTGTTTTCTCAAGATCACTAGAGCGAATAAAGGTGACAATAAATAGCCACATTCTATATTCAGTGAAGAATTACCCCTTTTTTCCAGATGGATTATTTAACCTTTCTTAACCAGAAGTCTGTTTCAAAGTTAATGGTTTGGGCATCATCCCATCCAAAAATGTGTCCAGTATTAAAGTGACTCGGTAACATTGTTGAAGGTTGATGAAAAAACTGCGTAATTTTTGTATGAAATGTTACTTATTATATTCATTTTACTGTACTAACCCTCTAGCATGCAAAAAATCCTGAAAAAATTCTCAAATCACAGAGATATTTATGGTTTTCTTTGAAAGCGTCAATGGGGAACACCTTCTGACAGTAAATTCTTCCAACCATTCTTGAATTTTCCCAACCGTTTTTCCATAAAAATAAGACATAAGACAGGATTTTAAAAATCTTTCAACACTTAAATGTCTGGAATGATATATAGAGCCAATTCATAGCTTTGTTACGCTTTACATTCACCTAAAATGTAATTAAATTGTAATTATATAGTTGGGAGCATTAAGGAATCGATCAGATCAGTTTTTCCAAATTTTTATCGTTAATAATGGTCTGTTTTCACTCAAACTTTCAGATTATCTTTAATTTTACATTTAGCATTGAAGTCACTACCTTAGCACCATTTTCTCTCATCTGAACAATGTTACCAAGTCCCTTTAAGGGCGTGTTCTGCTACTGCTGAATGAGATGGTCAATTGTTCAATCTGAGAGCTCCTTTTGTTCTCTTTTAATCAATCCTTCAGTGTTCTCCCTGTTTCTCCAACATAGGAATTGTCACAATCAGTGCATGTTATCTTGTAGACAATGCCTGCCCTTTCTTATACTGGTGATTTATCTTTTGGATGACTAAGCCTGCTTCTTAGGGTATTTGGGCTTTGAGAGACAACACTGATGCCCTGGTATGGAAGGCCCGATTAAAGCGTTATGATATTGTATTGACAAAGGGCAGAACTGCTTGATAATTATGTTCCTTCCTTTACTTGTGGGGGGGGGGGTCTTGGATGTCACTCTGTCCTTTGATCTTCGTCTAGTCCATGATTGATATTCACATGATGCACCTTTTCAATGTGTTAAAGTTCTCTTTGTAGTGCATCAGATTACACATTGTGTGCTCTCACGTAGAGTGAGTTGGCAACTCCAACTTGATTATGTGCTGCGGGAGTGGTCTGATTCTAAGTTCAAATAGTGAGTGGGGCTTCCTGTACACGGAGATGGATAGTGAAAGTTCATCATTTACATGGAATTTTGTGTCCAGAAAGTTTAGTGACCTCTCCTCCTATTCTTCAACAGTGAACTTTATGCACTGGAAACAACATTGGATGGGATGATGCCCATATTATTATTTACAACACACCTATTATTATTATCGCTCCAGTTATCTCGAGTCAGCAGACAGCAAGAAACTGTATTCATAATCACTTGGCTTAAGAAAGTCCACAAGCGTGGACGAAATCTTGCTTACTAAATGTTAAGGTTGGTAGAAGCTTAAACTACATGAAAAGGAACGTCCTTTCATACATGCTTATGAACAATTTTGCTAATTGTGTAAAGATGCTGATAGAACATAAAATACCTTCTAATTGCGACCTTTACCGCCTTGTTTCTGTCAGGTAAATACATCACCGAGCAGACAAGTCTCGCATTCATTGAAGACATTGTTCAGGGATTAAATCAAGATCAAATAATAATCCTTGGGGAGCTACTGCAGCTGACTGGAGACGAGAAACACTGGCATACGAGTACACCGTTAAACGAGATCTCCAAGCAGATCTATGACTGGGTGGCACACTGGACTACAGGTATAAAGGGTTCGGCATTTGAGAGATCCTGGAGGACTGTGACAGCTGAGAAACACAGAGATCTAAATGATAAACTCGTAGAGCATGGCTTCCTAGAACTAGCACGTGAGATCATGATCATAGAACAACATCTCGCTAGGTTGCATCACATATTATGAAGAACGTCTTGGAAATATGAATCAAACAGACTTCATTCATGAATCAAATCAATTTCATTAATGAATACAAATGAAGTTGTTTATCAATTAGCAAGTGGGCGTTTCATTTTTAATGTGGTTGTCTGATATTATTCATGATTATTATATAATCATAACAGTATTGAAAGTATTAGTAGTATATTATTATTATTATTAGTAGTAGTAGTAGTAGTAGTAGTTGTAGTAGTAGTTGTAGTAGTAGTAGTACAAATCTTGTGCATATGAATAATAGTTGTATCTCATTATTCGATGTTTTATTTATCACAACTGTCTAATCTGTCACAAGGTCAATTATCCACAACGGTAGAATACAATCTGGGACACTTCAACGATTTTCCCAATATCATTGATGCACAAAAAGCGTATATCTATTGCTTCTACATTTAAAGAAAATCCTTTATATTCAAGTTCTTCTGACCTATATTTTCTTGACATATTAAAGGTATTACAAAGTTTTGGTATGGGGTCATGAATTTAGTTCAAATGAACATATTGGAAGCATATGCGATTTTACAATATTCAATGATCGTTGTCGCGGTTGAAACCGAGTCTAAAGTGATGAAATTGTAAATAATAAACTCTTTATGTTGTATAGCGCCCTCTCAAGACTGATATTACTTTAGCTTTAAAACAATGTTTCTTTACTACAATCGACCGATTTGCTATTCCCGCTTGGGAATTATATATCAGAACTACATATTCTGATATTTTCATGGTCGCATCTACCATGGAATGGCCTTAGGCGCTATTTGAAATATTTGAAATTTACCGGGAGCACTGGTAAATTTTGATTATTCAATTCGCTCGAAAGCAGAAGTGGTTTAGGGGCTAAATTTTTAGTGCTTATATTACATCCACAGGGGCATCCAAATATATCAAAAATTTAAAGAATTATTATCCATCCAATATCAAAATTTCCCAAAACTTTGAATTACCTTTAAATGTTGATATTAAGTTTGTAATTTGGTATGAATATGTATTAAAATATCTCTGAAGTACGAGAAGAAAAAGATAATATTCCAAAATCTTGTTGATGTAGCTGATGACTTACTTTTTCAGGTTTCTCCACCTTTTGCTATTTTATTTTATTTGGCCACCATGCCTCCATAAAAATACACCAAAAATATTGAATTATCTTAAATATCAGTAAACCATATTCTCAACACCCTCTTTTGTAACAAATATTGAAGTTGATTTGAGAGCTTGTGTGAAAAGTTCAGATGACAGGGGTGCACTAATGCAATTCAGCGCGCTATCTTTATAATGTTTGAAAAGTGCCACGTGTTATAATAATAAGCATAGCGTCATACTTTTAGCTTAAACTCTTGTGAAGTTCACTCAAAGTTAAGAAGGCACTGCTACAACGTAAGGGACTTCAACGTAATGTTAACTGTATATACTCGTAGCGGTAGAAAAGTCAAACAGTCGGGCCGAATGGTTTTGTAAAAAATATTTAAAAAAAACAGTGTTCATTTGCTTTGGCCACACTAAGAATGTATGTGTAATACTTCTAAATATGTTTTTGTACTATCATACCCCGAGAGGAATCGATAAATAGAGATAGTAAATACTATACTACTTCACTAGTATGATATTACTTACACAGTTTATTAAGGATGATCTAGTACTTTTTAAGGTATTGCCAATCAAAGTCTCGTTGCATTTTTTAAAAGGCAGCATGAATATATGTCAGACATACTCAGTGCGTATAAGTTCTTTTTTGTTATGTTGGAACGCGCTTTGCCCTCTGTCATTAAATAGTTTTCCTAATTTTATTACGAAAGGGAAGAAGAATACGTGTATTAGCTTTGCTGTAGACGTCAACATGATTTAACATTCGTTTATCTGCAAAACACAGTGCTTTGTTCATATTTTTTTTTAATGAATTGAGAAATCAAATCTTAATAACATAATTGCGTTTGTCAGTAATGAATTAAGATTTTTTTAAATTTTTATCTGGCTTTTCCATTCTATTCCACCTGTAGCATGTTAAAATAGTGTACATACCTTGCTTTATATTTGTGTGTTTGTTCATTTGTTTTTGTAATGATAACATCAAAAGGAATTGAAAGTACATATAGCAGTCGAATTGTTTCTGTTGCAACTAAGTGCAATCATAACCTTAGGCTTGTACTCTTGTGAACACATGTTTTATATTTCAACATGTTGGTATGCCATAATTGCTTCGCTTTCCTCTTTGAATGTATACCAGGTATACAGATCTCTCTCGCAAATCCTGTTTATGATTTATGAAGATGATTTGAGTTGATATGACATGTGTATACATTTAAATCAGGAAAACTGTTTAATATTCATATGAAATACATGTACAAATGTTCAGAGGGGCTTACTTAAAATCATCGGGTCACCGCGTCAGGTCGGGTGGTCGCGTTAACACGACCGTTCGTGAAACCAAAGCAAAAGATCGTGTGAAGATGCACGTTGAGGACTCGACCTTTCGTAGATTTGCCGTACGTAGGGTTTTCACAAAGTGTCGGTAAAATTGGATCGGACCATTTGTAAATGAGAGGGGTTTTTTAAATAAAAATTTACCCCGATATTTCGTGAATGAAGGGGTACGTTTTCACAAAAGATCGGGTAACGCGACCACCCGACCCAACGCGATGAATCGATGATTCGAAATAAGCCAAAGTGATACATCTTCTAGGCTTTGCATAGTCCAAGATGTCACATAACATTAGGTAAATATTAAGAATGCTAAAGCTTATAAAAAATACTGTAATTTCCAAACGAACTAATCATATACATATATTACTGTCGGCACGGTTGGAAAAATGTTCCCAACTCTGTGTTCAGTTGTCTGTTGTCTTGTGTTGATCATGATCATGTTGAATGATGACACCATTGTTTTTAGTTATTAAGACATTTGTTTTTGCTCGACGTGACCTGTGATACAGTCTCAGCTAACTATCAAACATGACTTTAATTTACATGTCACTCTGATTCTCTTTTTATTATAGGACTATACGGGGGTGGCTAAAAAATGCTACGATATTTTGATTGGCGATATCTCACGAAGCATTTAACCATCTTTAATGAAGTTTCGTAGGTGATTTGCTACTATTATCACCTAACCTCCGAGTGAATTTTACAGCGATATAAGTTAAAACTAAAGAGTTGTGATTTTTGTTTTAAATGTACCATTTTTTTTATTTTACAAATAGTGTGCGGCGAAAAGTATCAGTGCACATTAAGTGTATATCTTTTGCCTTGGCATTAATTGATTTCTATGATATCCATTCTCAGAAGATCTATGTAGATTGCCTATAAGGCCCTTTAGGTTTATCCACGTATCTTTATTTCATTTGATAAGTCAATATGCAAATATGAAACAGAGACTAAGACCCCGTTACAGTGAGAAAAGGCCGAGCCAGGCCTACTCGGCCCCACAATTTTGTGCGTTTACAGTGGCAGGCTCGGCCGCGGCCTAAATTGTAACCTTTCAATATTTTGTCGTAGTGGCGCTCTGCATGTAAACAAACGATTATTTGGGGGCGCCGGGGGTCACAGTGCAGATCCGGTCGCGCGCGCGGGATATTTGCAGTGAATCTTTTCCCCAATTTCCTATACACGGCGAACTTTCACTTCCGGGGTAACAGTTGGCCCCGCAATTGGCCGCGCATTTTGCCCTGCGTGCGTTTACAGTGAGAACAGCCCGGGCCGAGCCGCGGCCTGGCCGCGGCCGAGACTACCTCCAGAGCAGGGCCAAATGCACGGCCACTATTGGCCTCGCATTTGGCCTTTTGCCCGTTTACAGTGCTAGGCCGGCCGCGGCTCGGCCCGGCCCGGCCTTTTTGCTCACTGTAAACGGGGTCTTAGACACTAAGTTACCTAAATGTGTGTGAATGATATTAATCTTAATTCCTAACCTCTTTATGTACGCTTATTGTGCAATAATGCTGTTCAACGCGCTTTCCTGGTAACATGTGGAGAATACTACGTTTTTACAAAAAATGATTGTAGCTTTGTGATTTTCACTTTAATTGTACTTTAATTCACGGAATAATTAGGGGCTACTATTAAAAATTAACCTCTGAAATTTCATTTACGATGTCTGACTACTTGTTAACATATTGCCAATCTAATCACGTAGCATTTTTTTAAAAGAAACCCTGTGTGTTTATATATATATATATATATAACAATATATCATTCAAAATGAACAAATCATTGTTCGTAATTTAGTTCTTTTTTAAATGGGAAATTAAATTTCACGTCTCTTCTGCATTATTTTCATTTTGAAAAAGGTCAGAATGAAATTCATTACATTTTTCACGTTGTCAAAGCTGATCGTGACATCATTTCAGCTAAATAAATTTTAACAAAATATTTTTTTTAATTCCCTCACTCGGGCATGTTTTCTTTATCTTCACATTGTAATACATGGAAATGCAACATAATAGTCACTTAATGTAATGCGGTTTATTTACTTATTTTCAACTTGTTCTATTTTCCGATGATTTCCGGAAAATAATACTAATATTAGAACCACATTCTCCCTCTCTTCCTCTCTGTACATAATTGTAGATACATCACTTGTGTGTGTAAATGTGTGTGAACGGTAATCATTTGATGCAAAACAGTTCAAATGTCAATACAATTCCCTCATTTTTCTTTGCTAGTTTGATACCTTAGTCATACCAAGGAGACCGACACCAGACCAAACAAGACCTTACATTAGTTCCGATGGCAAAGTCAGTTTGGAGTTGGTTTGACGGTGTGACTGGGGTGTTAATAAGTTAATTTACCTTCATTTTCTGGATTGTGCCAGGATTTCGCTAGAGAATTCAAAGAAATATTGATTAGTGTACATATTTTAGACTTGTGTGCGTTTCTTAGGATTACGTTGTGATTTAACGTTGCTACTCATAGCTCTCTGTAAAATCTTCTAAATGTTTGTGTTTTCATGTTCACTTATATTCTCAAATAGTGACTTTATCTGGATTATACTTAGGACGAGGTTGTTAAAATACATTTTAATAGTGACTTTATCTGGATTATACTTAGGACGAGGTTGTTAAAATACATTTTGAAAAACTTTTTGAAAAACTTTTTGAAAAAGAATCATATTTTGTCAGTAATTCGCTATCGTAATTTAATTCCAACTGGATTTAATTCCATTCTCTCATGAATTAGTTCCTATGAATCGACGAACTCATGTTAAACGGGGAGGCGTTTCATGAAACAATTAGTCGGTGGTTTTCACCGACTAATATCATTTTCACCGACAATTCTATTGTCACCGACTATTTTCCATGCCTCTGGTCAAATTTAGTCGGCGCTGACAGTTGTTGGTGGACAAATGTTGATGAAATGCCCCCCGGAACGTTAATCATGATGATACAATGTAATACATTTTTTGTTAAAACAGAACATGTACTACGAAATAACTTAAATTCCAAATAATTACATTTTGAATAACGTGATCACACATGAATGAAACAGCATAGCAATTTTAATATTTTCCGTGTCATGATAATTCAACTCCTTGGTGCATTTTCGGGGTAACAGACTGTTCAAAGCAAATGTCATTTCCGGGATATTTATTTGGAGATTTTGTGAAACTGACGGAAGTGACATTAGCAATTACAAACAAAAAGTGTATTGCCCACATACTTGTAAAGTGTGTACAAATGGAGAATACAAGCACATACATAATATTTTCAATTATATTTCTTGTCTGAAGACATTACAATGATGTTAAAGGTGTGTAGTTGTCGTGATCTTAACGCATGTTTATATGATAATTTCAGATGTCAAAATGATTATCTCACTATTACCACATCGTTATCATGATAAAAATAATTCTTATCTCTTTAAATAGGGGTATGGGCAGGTCTATGAGGCTTTGGCTGTGTTGGGTCTTGGCAAAGTGCACGAAATCGGTTAGTTATAGATATAGAATGCGGGCAAATATCATCGAAATAATTACAGAAATCAGAATTCATTCTGTTATTGTTGTAAAAAAAGTCTTTGAATTTGAAATTCGTTTTATTACACAAGATGTGTGCGAGAATGTGTGTGCACGTGAGGGTGTGTCTACGTGCGTGCGTGTGGCTCATAGACAAATCAAATTATGGCTGTGTAGCTGTGTGCGCGTGCCAGTGTGTCTCATACAGGTCTCATAGTGTGTAAGCGCCATGTGCGTATGTAAATCCTTCTTTGTGGGGACATTTGTCCGTTCCACACCCACGCTGTGGGGATATGGTTCAAAGTGGGGATATCCCCACAATGAAAAATCGTCTAAAATCATAAAAAACGGCGAATAATTTATGTTAGTAGCGCCCTCTAGTGACCTATCGGGTATTTTGTTTTTTGCCAATAATCAATGTGTAGGGTCAGAACGAAGTGTATAAGTGTGTACGACATCCCCACTTTGGACCATATCCCCACAATGTGGGTGTAGAACGGACAAATGTCCCCACAAAGAAGGATTTACAGGTACGCAAACTCCTTCATTGTGGGGACATCTGTCCATATCCCCACTTTTGACCTTTTGTTTGTATGTGTGTGTACCACTTTCTTTTGGTTAGGTATGAATCGCAAGTACATCATTGGTAAAGGATTAATCCTCTAATATCAGGTCTTTGACGTCTCTATAAGTCCACCGAATTTTTTGTTCTTTCTTCTAAAGAGTTTGCTTCATTGTGTACGTTACAGTTTATTTAATGTAGGCGTAAATTAAAAGCGTTTCTCGCTTATCTTTATGATTTTGCATAGATACCATATCATTGAATTTTGTTTTCAGTGACAAATCTAATTGATTCGTTATCAATTATTTCGTTAATTAAAATGATATTTCCACTTTGAAAAGAAAAAGTTTTACAAACAGCTGACACGAGTGCCTCAGAATGGGTCCAAATATCAAATGGTACTCAAGGCTGATAGAGATGTGGTGTGTGTGTGTGTGTGAGAGAGAGAGAGAGAGAGAGAGGGGGGAGGGCATATTGTACAATGTGTATGAAATAAGAGAATCAACACAACTGAGCTAAGATATATTACATCATTTACATTAGTCCAGATTCTGTCCGTTTTTGTTATATTTTGTATTTTTCAATTACCAATGTGCACCTCCCTTACACGCATCCCGCACAGATCGCGCGATCCCCGAAAAATACACCCGTCGGAGGTAAAAAATGAAAGGCATGGACTGTCTCCGTTTTTAGCGGTGAGGGTGTGTTGTTTTCTCAGCTTATAGGGCGTGCGACACGGAAACAGTCCGGCCAGTGAACTACATTTACATGTATATACTCATGCTCCATTCAACTTCTCTCTCTCCCTCTCTCTCCCTCTTTCTCTCTCTCTCTCTCTCTCTCTTGTTCTCCTTTTTCTTCTGCCATTCGACTGGAGGGGAACATGTACGTGACACCTTTTCATTCCTTTCAAGGAATCATTTTGATCATAGTTTCCTTTTGTATTGCCTAAAGAAATCAACTTCGAATTTTGTAAAGGTACTGTTCGCATATTTCAATAGGTGACGCACGAAGCTGTATAAATTACCGTATTTTGTTGAATTGTTAATGTCTTCGTGAACGGCTTTATCAATTCTGTAGGTTTGACAACAGCAACATAAATCGATTGGGCACCACCATTATGTGTTTTGTGATACGGCACATTACCTTAAAATGTCAGTCGTACACTTTAACTGTACAAATTTGTCGATTGCATTCATTGTGCGATATTACAAGATTTACTCAAGTTCTAACCTCGATTAGCATGTTGCTATTTGCTAGCTCCAGTTACCAAATAATACGTATATGTACAGTAACAACTAAATTATCCATACCCTTTCCAAGTTCTTTTTTGGAATAAGAAAAACCGACTTGTCCCGATTCATGTTTCTTGAGAATGTGACATATTAATGCTAACATCTACAGTTATTTAACAAAGGCCATAATTCGAACAAACCACATTTCATTCTTGAGTTATGAAAAAACACAAAAAACATCGGATCCACAAGGGGTAAAATAATTCAGTTGTTAACATTTATTGTATTGACTTTATTGACTATAAATGTATGTCCAACTGCCAATGTTAGTGATTTGGAATTACATTCGAACTTAAAACTTACAACGATGACGCGAGAAAATAAAGGGGAATGTATTCTTGGCCTACATAAAAATAAACTGATATCGCCGTTCGGTATACTATATAATGTGTTCATTTCCATGTTTACCATATTCCTAGGCTCGTCATGGTTAGTCTATTTGTCTCTTATCAATCACGTTGATCAACTACCAAAATCTCTCTGCCATTGTAATCTTTGAACTCTAGACTTTTTTTTTTATTAAACTCAATATATTAAAGGGCCCATGACATCGAAATACAAGTGTATTCCTGTTGATGTGCAGTCCTGCATACATCTCATATTTTGATATGTAAACTTCTGAATTTGTTTCATAGATTTTTAAATATTTTTTGAAATATTTGTTTTTCAAACTTGCTAAGCTCTACCCCAAAAACCTCCAGATCTCATTCCCCTTGTGACATCATCTGTCAGTCATCAATGAGCTAACTTGAGAAAGTGGCATGTAACTTTGCCAAAGTTGACCACCTGTTACAATACCACAAACAATAACAACATATAAGTTGCTATGTCAGACATGTCAGACTAAAATAATATTCTAGAATAGACAATGGTATGTAATTTCCCCCAGCTTAGCACACGTTCATAATAGAATTGCATGCTTCCATACATATTATGTACAATACATCATCATTGCCTTTGTCTTCCTGGTGATGCTACAACATGTCTGACATAGCAACTTGTATGTTGCTATTGTATTACGTACTGTAACAGATGGTCGACTTCTGCAAACTTACATGCCACTTTCTCAAGTTAGCTCATTGATGACTGACAGATGATGTCACAAGGGGAATGAGATCTGGAGGCTTTTTGGGTGGAGCTTAGCAAGTTTGAAAAACAAATATTTCAAAAAATATTTAAAAATCTATGAAACAAATTCAGAAGTTTACATATCAAAATATGAGATGTATGCAGGACTGCACACCAACAGGAATACACTTGTATTTCGATGTCATGGGCCCTTTAATGATAAACGGTGAGAATTCATACTGTCCATGGCGGTTCAAGATGAGTTCATTGTAGCAGATAAGTCATGTAAAGACCAATACTTACGAAAGAAAATGTTGCCAATAGAGTGGGGCTAAAGAACTCTACATAATGACACCGTTCCCGTTAAAGAACAACACGCCTTGAATATTGCTTGGCCTATGTGATTTTCGACGTGTCTTCATATGTGGCGTTTCTGGACCGTGACGTCGCGGGGGTGGGTATCCATGTCAATGGCGATCCGGTATTTAGCGAAATCACGTTCTTGACTCTAATATTCGGGGGGTGGGTAGAGCGACGCATGTTCCCCTTTTTAATATTTTTTTTTATATGTAATGATTTTGATCTTGATATATTATTGTAAATTAGAAACTTTGACAGTACTGAATGAAGTTTATTTGTGTAAGATTTATTGGAATGTCTACGCGAATAAAATCATGTTACTTTTCATCTTGTTTACAAAGTGATTAATTTCTGTACATACATGTGTATATCAAGATGATAATAATAATAATAATAATAATAATAATAATAATAGGCATTTCTATAGCGCCGTCTATCTAGAAATACAATTCCGAGGCGCATTTATTATTACCCCGGCTTTAGCCTTTCTGCCATTACAGCGCTCCAGCATTTCAAGGAATTGATTCCTGCCAGGTACCCATTTACATCACCTGGGTTGAGTGTAGCAAATGTAAATCAATGTCTTGCCAAACGACATTAGTGCCGCGGCGGGACTGGAACCGCGGACCTTGTGATCGACAGTCCGGCGACGTATCCAACGTATGCAAAGATGTCGTTCCCGCTTATTACCATGAATACCAAAGAGTTATTCATTTTCTTCTGTATTTCATTTTGTTGCTATGAGTCTACATTCGTAGTTGTTTTAAATATCTCTGTTACCAACCAGGGCATCATCTAAGACCACAAAGGTAAAACCAAAAATATAAGACATAAATAAAAGAATGAATTCATAAATAATGAATGAAAAATAAATTCAAAAAATTGCAAAATGAGGCAAGAGCAAATGAAGGAAAACAAGAGAACAGAAAATCACGATCCGTATGAAGAATAAAAAACGTAGTAATAGGTGCATTAGAAAAAAAATGTTTCGCTTTGCTCCCTTTTATATGTTGCTTTCATAATCTATTAAACTTGCGGCCTGGTTTAAAATAGAGTTTATCCATAAGGTTCAGAATATTTTATTCTCGTTGCTTCGCTCCATATGATATGTTTCACCAATCCCTACCTAAATATCTCTCCCCTAAACAAAAAAAAAAAAAAAAAACATAATGGGGTGTATAAATGCAATTTGCAAAGGTTCAACATTTAACAATTTAAATGCTTAGGAAATTTCGCTTTTGCGGGTTAATCCTAGTATACTTTTTTTTATCGTACAGAGCCGCTCATTCGCTTTGTTCACTCCCTTGTACATTTACGTGCTTAGGTAAGGGGAGGGGGGTAATTGCGTTGTTTGCCCCGGGCACTTAAATACCTAGATACGCCCCTGATAAAGTGTGTACAGTAATAGGCTGGATACACAATATCGTCTCCTGAGTTAACATCTTTTGTAATACACATCTTGTTTTTAATGTCTTATTACGACATCTGATATTTATTTTTAAATTGATAACAATGGTTAGGTCCTTCCTTAGATCAGGCCTAGCCTTTTAACGAGGAATTCAAATCGATCTCACGCCATCTCACACAAGAATCTTTGAAGGAAATTAGCATGAAACTAATGATTGACTGCAAATCTGATGATGCTAATGACGAAGGGGAAAGGTTTGACAGTCTATGTAAATGGAGAAGCAAGGTGTCAGATAAACCTTTAGAGGAGACATGGAAGCAATCTTCTTCGGTCTTTGAATAAAATAACCTCGGAGGTATCTTCATACTAAATTGCATTTTTGTTTTTAGGTTACTCCTTACAACCTATCTATTCTCAAAATGAATAAATATTCACGACAATTTGTGTCATCTATTCTCAAAATGTATAAATATTCACGACAATTTGTGTCAATGTGATCCTAATGTATATTAGAATTGCCTCGAAACTTTAGGGTTGTGTTGATTTAATAGTTGTCACGTCAGTACTACAATAATAACATATCATAAACGGCTTGACTCAGAAATATATCGCCAATTTAAAATGCAATGATTATTAGTAAGAAAAGGTTTGGAACATTCATTATTTTTGTGGCCTGTAATCCATTGTAATTATTAACATGATTGTCTTTTTATAATCACCAGGTTTGCTGCTAGCTTTAAGAGAACCATATATCTACAAAACTGAGCTCGTTGTATTGTGAACCAATTAAATATTTACGGATGGGGTGCAGGGTGGGGGTGGGAGCCTTTGCCGGGAGTCTAGGAGGCCGAGCCCCAGGAAGTTCTTGAATGTTTCAAAAATTTAGAAAATTCAAAATAGCCGTCACGAGAGGTCAACATTGAAATTTCCTCCTTTAAAAGTCACCTATCCACTTTCATTTCATTTTCAAAATAACCTCTATTTCTGTCTTAAAGAAAATTGTATAAAACTTGTTTTTATTGCTGTACTTTCGTCCCCAGTTGTCTTAGGCCCATCTCGAACCAGCTCATCGGAAATGTAATCTGTGTAAATTGAAGTTTCATGTTCTTCCTTTTTTTCTTTCTTTCTCTCTCTCTCTCTTTCTTTCCCTTCATCCTCTATCTTGTTCCCTTTTACAGTATTTTCTCTTTTCTATTTTCTTTCGTCGTTTTTTTTCTTCTTTTCCCCATTTCCCTTTGTTTAGGCTGCCAAAAAAGAGAGCCGCGGCTGATTTGCCGCCCTTCCTCTCCCCCGACCAGCCAGTGGTTTATACGTCCATACAGGCAATACGCATTACCTGCGGTGTGTTTTGGTTTCCATCCTATCTAATTCGTTGCCGACCCCTTAGTCAGAGTGGAAATTTTTATTTTATTACTATTTTTCTTCTTTTCCCCCTTCTCTTCTCTCTTCACGTAAGGCCTAATTGTAATAATTCCTGGTGGATTTTCATTTCTGAAGAACAGTAACATAGGGCGATAGGTTATAGCTTTCTTTGCTCGTTTCTCTTCTTTAATCTTCTACACTTTGTGACTCCTTGTCCTTTTCCTGCAATCTGAATTTGAAGTGGTATGCCGCTACTGACACCTTTTAATCCACTTTCGGGCTTGTTGATCACCCTCCCAGCAATGCCGCCAAAAAGGGTTACATTCACAAACGCCTTTACCTGGTGGTATGTATTGCATTTTATTATCAGTTCAATTCCTTACAAAATAATAACCTATTTAAATGCCGTCTCTCCTGTTTCTTTTCCAATCTCCCTTCCTTTCACTGGCGGTCCTAGTTTCGATACATGTCCACCGATCCCTTTTATTTTGACTGACATATATTCCTTATTGATATTAGGCCTTCCTCTGGTAGGACTTGGTGGTAGCTCTGGGTCATTTTCCTCTGACCGTACTCTTGGTTTCTTTTTATTTCTAACTTTATGCCTTACTACTGTAAATTCATCCTCCCCTTTGTGAACTGTCCATCTCGTCTACTGAACCTATGTACTCAGCCATTGGCTGCCCAACGCTGCTTACCTGTTCTGGCCGACATTACTTCCTTTTCCAGTATCAGGTATCTATATCCAAGTAAGGTGTTCAAGAAATTCCACAGTAAAAATGTTAAAACACAGCTGAGAAGCCGTCGAGTTGCAGGTGTCGGGAGAGTGAGTCATGCACGTCTGTACTCCAGCAGTCAATTTTACTAATCCTGTTGACAAAAAAAATAAACAAAAAATAGCGAGAATTGAGTTTGAAAATTAACTTATTATATTAAACTGTTTATAGAGAAATAATTGAGCCAATATAATGAAAATGTTGACAAAAGGATACAGCAGATCGCCTGATTTGAGTTTGAAAAATGATATTTTCTTAAATTTTACCCCTCAGACACCCCCTCCCCATGTCCGCGCAATCGCAGAACGCGGCGCTGACGTACGCGGCGTTTCTGTCCGTCTTTCATTGTACCCCCGCCCTATTCCAAATTCCTGGATCCGTACCCGTGGCTGTCTACCATATGCTGACAAATTATGTACCATGGAAAGCTACTTGAGAGGAAGCTTGCCAAGTGCACCGAACCTTGAAGTGCTTTTTGTTCCATTGTTTGTTCCATATTTTGTATGTAATATTTTCAATTGATACCTCATCGTACATACTACGCCGGCGCGCTGAACAAACATACCCAGATATATATCCATGTAAATCCGTTAACATTACTTGCTCTATGAACATGGTGCTCAACATGGCGGTTAAAATAGCACTGGCTGTGGGATTATTCATCGTAATCTGTGTGCTACCTGGTAAGTAATAGCAAAGCTTCATTATTCAAGGATTGCTTGAAATAAATTTTAGAAATGAAATATCTTTACAACTTTATTGCTAATTGAATAATTAGTTCGGTTAAATGTTCAATGGAAAACAGGGCCAAAGGAAAAACTGAAACTCTTGCTATGCGCTCTACGCCTTGAAATTTAGCAGAATTTACATTGAAGTAGCAAACCCTGAAAGCAGGGGAAGGGCAAACCCGGCAGTGAAAGTTACCAACGTTCCGAAGGGGACGACAACGTCGGTCTTGCGAACCTTCTGAAAATTTGATTGCAAGAAAAGCCACGGGACCGACCATGACCGACACGTCGGTCTCGTGGGTCTTCTTAAAATAACATATTCAGAACGTTCGCATTAGGGGTGTTGCTTGGCTGAATGTGCAGTGTGTATGGATGTGGCTGTCTACCCAAAACATGTGTAATTTTTGTTATTTTTAATCCAATATCTGTTGTGTAGATGCTGTCATATATTTGTTTATGCTTATAATTCATTTGGATACCATTTTTTTTATTTGTATTCATTAATAATTATCTGGCCCTTGTAACTCAATGTTGAGTTTCCCGTCGCCCGCCCGCATTTTTCGCCCGCGTTTGCGATCGAAAATAGTCATACAAATTTATTTTATGAAAATCTGGATAAATGCTATCATACTCTTACAGGAGAAGCTAAACACTTATATTTAATGGGTGACTTAAATAGATATTGACCTGTTATCTCATAGCTACCATGGTACACTTCTTCATATTAATTATTCTAATAGTTGTTATCCACATATAAATAAACCAACCAGAATTGATGGTCAATCTTCAACCCTTATATACATTCCCAGTGGATTAATATATATTGTGATATATCTGATCATTTGCCGATATTTATAATATGTTATAATAAAATTAAAATGAAAAAGTAAGCTTAATCAAACATGCACAGAAAAGAAAGACCCCAAAATATTGAATCATTCGAGAGTGATCTAGCAACAGAAGAATGGATGGATGTCTTTAATAAATCAAATGCAGATATGGCATACAACAATTTTGATAAAAAAATTACAGATATAGTATGACAACTATTTTCCTCTAGTTTAGCTAACAAGAAAAATAAGCTTTACACACAAGGAATAAACTGTATAAGGCTAATCTAACGAACTCTACTATTCATAAAAAAATATATATAAAACATACCGAAATCAATTCACTAATATCATTCGAAATTCTCGAAAAATGTACTATTCCAACAAACTTAATAGAGTGAAATCAAATATGAAATCTACCTGGGAGATTACAAATGATCTGATTGGAAAGAAAACAAAAACAAATTGCCCAATGATAATTTTACAATAGATGATACAGTTATAAAGTCTGAAAATGCAGCCGATACCTTTAATTCCTATTTTGTAAACATAGGACCTAATTTAGCAAATAAACTTAATACACCGATCGAAAATGTCACTACATTCCTTCCTGAACCTTCGAATTTATCATTGTTTTGTAAACACATTCTTTTTCAAACTGGTTCTATCGGAGTCACACTGATGAAAATACCGATTGAATTTTCCTTATGTAAACAAAGGTGAAACCGCCGTTTTCCCCCGCTGTCGCTTTCATACTGCCGGTGCAATTTATTCGTTGTGGCGAGCTCTCGCATTGCGCAATCGCTGTTAGCTGCTGGCGCGCGTTTTTTTTTATTCGGCAGACAGTGCATGTGCAGTGCAGTGCATGCGCAGCTCAGCTAGCTAGCTATAGTATTATAGTTTTACAATTTTACGATGCAATCATGGATCTAAAGTTTACATGTGGAAAGTCAGTGAAAACGAAACAGCATGTGCGGTAAACAAAAATCCATTCTACTTCCATTACATTATTTTGTTATTAATCAGTTTTAAATATTGTTTTGTTCACCATTTTGTCTAAGAAATATATAATTGTGAATAAATATATTATCATAACGATATATAATAATTTTTGTTTTTTTACAAAGCTTATCAGTAATGTAAAATATAAATAAAAACGAATCAATTTAAGCCCGCGCCCCATCTCGCTAGCATGCATGCAAGCATGTTCAACAAAATGTCAACAAACACAGCTGGTTACGAAAAAGCGCGCGTATACTGCGACCTTTGACCCTTTTAATCGCTGTTTTCTCCCAAACGCATTCACAGTGGCTGTTTCATCGGTGTCACACCGATAGAAAGAGAATTTCTCCTGCTCTTGAGCAGGAGAATTTAATCGCCTATTTCTCTTCTTTTCATCGGCTATTTAATCGGCTTTTTCTCCTCTGTACCTTTCAAACTGGCAGTTTCATCGGATGCGTCCGGATGCATCCGATGAAAATCAGGCCAGTTTGAAAGGGGTATTAAACACATTATACATTTTATCGCTTCTCCTTTAACTCACATT
Source organism: Mesocentrotus franciscanus (assembly GCA_037976565.1). Taxonomy (NCBI): domain Eukaryota; kingdom Metazoa; phylum Echinodermata; class Echinoidea; order Camarodonta; family Strongylocentrotidae; genus Mesocentrotus; species Mesocentrotus franciscanus. Next base: position 20,939,628 of record CP137674.1, on the reverse strand, counting down.
TAATCCATCAATTAATTCCGGCAAAGGTCCCGAGTCCTTGAAAATCGCTAAGGTAAATTCCGTTTAAAAAAAAGACAATCCTCACGAAATAAGTAATTACAGGCCTATTTCTATTCTTCCCAGCATATCCAAAATCCTAGAAAAGATTATTTACAATAGGCTCAAGAAGTTTTTAGATACTTTTCATTTCCTAAATCTTAACCAATATGGTTTCACAAAAGGACATTCAACCGACCAAGCTTTAGTACAATTATATGATAAAATAACGAATGCTATGGCCAATAAAGAACATGATGTAATAGGAGTATTTTATGAACTTATCAAAAGCCTTTGATACGCTTGACCACCAAATCTTACTTTTAAAACTTCACTGTTATGAAATTCGTAGAGTTGCACTGTCATGGTTTTAGAGCTATTTATTTAACAGAAAACAATATGTAGTGTATAATGATGTTTTTTTCTTCAAATTTCCTGCCTAGCTAATGTGGAGCTCCACCAGGGTTAATACTAGGCCCTCTGCTATTTATATTATATATTAATGATTTAACCAATACAACACGTTTATTATAATTGTTGTTCTTTGCTGATGACACGAACATCGTATGTTTACATCGTAATTTAAACACTTTAGTAAGTACACTTAATAATGAGTTACCAAAATTATCTCTATGGTTTCAATGCAATAAGCTATCCCTTAATATAGATAAAACAAATATCATGTATTTCAAGCATGCAAATTCTCATGTCATTGACTTTCCTTACAACATAATTATTGATAATGTCCCTCTCAAAACGAAAAGAACAACAGCATTTGTGGGTGTCATTATAGATGAAAATCTTAATTGAAATCAACAAATACGTCATACAACTACTTCTATTTTTAGGAATGTTGGTATATTATATAGAATGAAGAAATGTATCCCATGTAATAACGCTTGTTATGCTTTTTAATTCATTGATATTACCGTATATAACATATTGCAATTTAGTATGGGCCACCAGCGCCAAAACCAAAATCAACTCTATGTATTTATTGCTAAAGAAAGCCCTTCAAATATGTACTGGTTCACCATATTTATCTCACACAGGTCCAATATTTTACAAACAGAAAACCCTTACAGTATTCGACATAAGTTCGCTACAAAGTTTACTGCTCATGTTTCATTATTTGAATAATATGCTCCCTTTTTTCATTTCAAAACGTTTACACTATGAATAAAGCCATTCACTCTTACCCTACCCATAATTCCTCAAATTTGTATCTAGTCAACCCGAAATTACTTATTGCCCATAGATCCATAAGACACCATGGTCCAGACCTATATATGGAACTCTCTCCCAGAATCTATTAAATCATGTTGCTCCCTCTACTCATTTAAGGCCAAAGTTAAAACGATGTTATTATCAGAATATTCAAGGTAAAATTTCGTGTCAACTCTTCAGTCTTTATCATGAAGTCATCGCTTCTTTCATTCGAATCATCATTATCGCCATCATCACCATTATCATGATTATCATCCTCTTCCGCATGTTCAATATCATCATCCTTATAATTTGTATTTTTAATCACTATCCATTCTGCTTAAATAAATGTGTTAATCTATTTTATGACTTTTGTCTGGGGCTATCTTTTTTTCAAGCAATTTGCTTGCAATGACAGTCCATCTTCCGCAAATAATTTCATAATGTTTGATGAAATTTAGTATTTATGACAGTTTATCATTTCGTTTTTTTAATAAAAAACTTACGTTATATGTATTTGCTTATTTATGATTCATTGTCAGAATAATAATTATTGTATTTTATATTACTATTGTTATCGGAAAAACTGGGTGCTTATATGAATGCAGAATAATTTTTGTTTTCGTTTTTGAAAAAAAACAAACAATCGTTACATATATTTGCTTATATATGATTCATTGTCAGAAAAATTATAATTGTATTTTATATTACTATTGTTATAAACAAAACTGGGTGCTTATATGAATGCAAAAGAAAAGAAAAGAAAATCAAATAAAAATCTTAAATTAATTCATTATTTTGAAAAGTTCCATAAAACATCGTGTTTATCACACTTTCAGTTTATTTGTTACGAACAAAAATAATAATTTCCAACATCGTATCACTTCCGGCGTTTCCTTGATGCAATGGCAATTCAGTTCAGTTATACGCAAGCAGTAACTGCGAGCCATTGCATCACACGGTATGATTATGCAGGTTTTTAACTCATTCGCGACAATGCCCGACCACATTGTGCGGTTTGCCGTGTTTACAATAAAACTAGAACGTCTGGTGACCTCAAAGTTCGTCAGACTCTGCGGGAAAAAAAATATTAGCCAATCAGAGCACTCTTTACTTTGTCATGTAAAGAATCCTATCCCGAGTTATGAATTTTACAATAGGGACTTTTAGATTTGTACGTCGATATAGTGGACTGCAACGTGTGCCATTCTTTCAAGGCACTGGCCCGTGCCCGGCAGTGCCTTAAAAGGACGTCACATTACCTTAAAAGGATGTCACCGTGGCAGTCCACGTTCCTCGTTTAAAATCTAAAAGTCCCTAATGTTAGTCGAAAACCGGACGAACCTACATGAATATTCATAGAGCTATTGTTGCCCGCAAATTCTGCCCAGCATCAAGGGCATCCTCGCGTGCGTTCTGCCGTATTGCAGTTAGATTGATTCGACATCCGACCCGCCATTTTTTCTCTTATGTTTCTTCTTTTAAATGCATTTCTGTTCGCTGTCTCTATTTTCTTTCACTTTATTGCGGAAACTTTGTGACTTTTGTTTTCATCCTGGAGGACATAATATATATTGCGTGTTATATTTGTCTACGCTAAAGTATAATTTTGTTCGACGTGAGCGAGTTTATTGCATCCGCATTTCTCTGTGTATGTTGTAAATAGGCTCTGAATGTGATTGCACTGAAGTGATTTTGCAACTTTGGTAGCCGTGCTCTCTCTACACTTCTCCTTCGTTCCTGTCATTTGAGCCTTTGGAATACTTTAGTGTCTGATTATGTGGAATTTTTAGTCATTGAATATTATATTTTTACGAGAATCTGGTGTGAATTTGTCAAGCGTTGTTTGACGAGTACGTCGCTGAATGTGTATGTCATTATATAACGTTGAACTTCTCCGTCCGTGTCAGTGACTTCGCAAGTGTTTCCTTTCCCTTCTTTCCTTCTCTGTGTGTCTTTTTGACATAATATCTGCCTTCTTGGCCCGATGATGAAGAAGAAAAAAAATTGCTATGTAAAGAATAAACTTAAATACATCCAATGACCGTACAATGAATACGAAGTACTAACATTTTATTCACCTCATTAGTCAGGAATGGGAATACTTTCCCCCCAAAAAATAATAAGTGAACGGTCCTATGAAACAATGTAGCGAAAATTCTATCAAAGAACAAATATTAATATAATTTCTCTATACATTCACTAAAGAAATACAATGGTAAAAAAAGGAGAAAATCAAATCCAGTAATCGAGCCAAATAAAGACAAGTTCATCTTTCCTATCCCCTATACTTTCTAAATTCTAGGAATGTTCCTATGAAAATAAGATGTAACATTCCAGCAAATAACAAAAAGTTACATTGATAACATTTTCTTATACTTCCATAGGTTAACCTTACCATGATATTTACTTCTGAAACAAAAGCCCCCAAAATAACAAGATTTGAGGTCAGGAAAGAATAAAGAAAACGGGAAAAATAAAAACAAACATTTAACACAACATAAGATGTTTCAAGTAAGTTATGTGTACAAGGAATCTTGCCAATAATTACTAATGAATAATGAAATAGTTGCCTCAACATGAGCTGGAAAAAATTGTGACGGGAAATTCGCAATCGAGTTTTCATTGGCTTCAACGCTGGAAAGCATAAGTAAAGCAATATATTCTTGGTGAAGTAAACACCTCTGCTAGTCATTTGTTGAGCTGTCTGGAAAATATAGTCCCCTATTGTCAAGTGACAAGTGCACCAAACATTGAAGTGCTTTTTGTTCCATTGTTCGCTCCATATTTTGTGCGATGTGTTTTGAATTCACATTCCATCACTAGGCCCCTGGAAATTATTTGTTAAGCTTAAGCCCTAAGCCTTTTATCTAGCAGGATTCAGACTCTAAACTTATCAGTGCAAAGCTGCAGTAGTAAAGTGTACTGGCCAGGGGCAGATCCAGCCGGCGGCGAGGGAGGGGGCCCAATTCTTGAGAAAATATTTAGCAGTGACTCAGCCGACCGGCCGAATAAGCGGGGTAGGGGGGGGGTGGTAGTGAGCACTATTTGTTTTTAACTCAACGGGGCTCTAAAAACATATTCAACCCCCTTTGAACAAAACAAAAACAAAAACAAAAACAAAAAAATTATGGGGGGGCAGGGCAGGGGACCCATCTTTTTGTTTTTTTAAAGGTAAAATTTACCCCCCCCCCCCCCGGGCTCCCCTGGATCCGCCATTGGTACTAGCCACAGTTTGACTAGGATTTTTACCAAGGGAAAATCCCAAGGTATGAGTCACTTTCCTTCTTATACCAGCATTCTTAATATGCAGTGCAATAAAAAAAAGCAGGAAATTAGGAAAGCTCAATTATTGTTCTAGTCATGTATATGTAACACCATCTTATCCACATTTGTATAGTACTGTGCATTAAGATCAACCAAGGCGAAATACAAGTTCACCACCTCCCAATCTCACGCAGTGAATTGCAGGCAGTTGTCATTTCCATTGTTAAATTTTCAAACCAACGTCATGTCACTGTCAGCTGCTGTGATGGGATGAAAGGAGTACTGCTGTATCTCAGTCTGTTACTCGTTCAACATGCTCATGCCACCGAATTAAAGTCAGGCCCGTACTAATTCAATCACCCTTGTAGTGTGTGCTCCAAAGATGTAAGGTGGTCAAAGACAGAAAAGAGCTGCAGCCTGCGATTCGTGTAATGTCTGGTACCGCGCAGGCGCGGATCCAGGATTTCTTAGGGGGAGGGGGCCCAAATTTGAAATTGTGCAAGCAAAATATTGGTACGTAATGGTGACCACTAAAGCAGTGGCGTAATGAGCAAAATCGTTTGGGGGGCCAGAAAAAAAAATCGGCATCACCACAACTCTTACATGGAGGCCCTGCTGAACGTGGGTGGGGGAGGCTAAAGTATTTACGATCAGGTAGAGCGTAGCATAAATTGGCGTGGGGCCTAGGGGCAAAGCCCCGGCGGGGTCAAGGGGCGGAGCCCCTGAAGCTTAGGGCAAATTTTTATACCTTATTTGTGACACTGGCAGGACACTAATTGGCGTGGGGTCCAGGGGCAGAGCCCCCTGATGCTCATGGGCTTTAAGCATTAATAACGGTCAGATGAGCATCCAGGGGCCCGCCTTAGGGCCCTAGGTGGGGTCCACGGAAGCTCAGGGGTTTAAGGCACCTAATTACGGTCAGATGAGCATATTTTTATACCTTATTTGTGACACTGGCAGGACACTAATTGGCGTGGGGTCCAGGGGCAGAGCCCCCTGATGCTCATGGGCTTTAAGCATTAATAACGGTCAGATGAGCATCCAGGGGCCCACCTTAAGGCCCTAGGTGGGGTCCACGGAAGCTCAGGGGTTTAAGGCACTTAATTACGGTCAGATGAGTATATTTTGTTACCTTATTTGTGACATTGGCAGGTCACTAATTGGCGTGGGCTCCCCTTTCCCTTCCCTTCCTTCTCTCTCTTTTAAGTTTGCTGGGGAGGCAAGGGCCTTTTGGCCCCCCCCCCGATCCACAACTTCTTGGCGGGAAAATCGCAACTGATATCCCCTTCTTTTCTTTTTTTTCTTCTTTATTTCCTTCCCTTTATCTCCTCTTTTCCTTTTTTCTTTCCCTTTCCTTCCTTCTCTCTCTTTTTTTTTGTTTGCTGGGAGGGGTAGGCAACATCCTGGGAGACAAGGCCCTTTCGCCCCGATCTCCTTCTTTCCAACTTTTCTTTTCTGCTTCCTCTTCTTTCTTTCCCTTTCTCTCCTCTTTCCCTTTCCCTTCTTTTCCTTCTCTCTCTCTTTTTTTTTGGCAGGGGGGCCAAGGCCCCTGCCCCTGGATCCGCGCCTGGTACCACGTAAACAGACTACATGGGTATCATCCACAATTTGCGATAGGATAAATAACACAAATGCTGCATGGTCATGTACTCAATGTGATTTAATAAATGTCTCGACTTCATTATGGGATAGCTAAATATTGATGACACAAAAGAGCAAGTCGATAGCTCACCATCAGCATTACGCAGTTTCAGTGGAATAAGTTTTACAGTTAATTATATAATCGGTAACTTTTCCTCGGATTCTAAACAAAATCCAGGAGTTAGCTCATGCTGCAATCATATCCAAAAACCTTTAGGTCAGTCGAGAATCCCATGACCTTTACAAGCCAATCATCTATTTGATTAGCAAGATACTTATGATTGGAATTAGACATGTCAAAAATTGTCCACCGTACAGTTTCAAACAGTTTTAAATATGTGACGGTCGGCGTAACTCCCTATTCGTCTATTTTACTAAAGCGAGCAAGCGAACAACTCTACCTCTGGGGACAAAGTCGGTAGGCTATACAGGGCTATGCAAAGCGTGTTTTAGACCGCGGGCCGAGCAGTGAAGATTACACAACTCCCGGTGGGGTCACTCCCTCGCAGAGGGTGACGCGTTTGAGTCGACCGTTACCACAAATGCAAATAACTCCCTTTTGCGGTCATTTTCAAGGACATTTTGTGAGATTTAACCCCCTTTTTTACGTCAAAACGAGGACAAAATCGTACTTTGGAATACCCCTATTATTAAGATTGTAAGGACACTTTCGCAAATTTACCCCCTAATTTACCATATTTCAAGGACAAGACATTTATACCTTTTTTTCATTAACATAAAGGTGTCCAAGACCAGAGTCCTCAAATTACTTTTTTTTTTTTTCATTAACACAAATTAGACTTGAATTACAAGTTCACACACAAGTAATAATCAGTTCACAATTACTGACCTCGTATTCCTTAACAAATCTTTTAGCGTATTAGCATCATGCTGGCTCAAAACAAATTGACGCTCAGTTGTGGCCTCCTCTGATCCATCTTCAGTGTCCTTGCAAACAAGATTCACTTAAATGATCATATCTGATTGAAGCACGTCTATAAAAACGTAACACAACAACCGAGGCTTCACTAGCAGCATGCAGCAAAACATACATTCACCGACACCGTTTTGAACTAACGGGACTGAACAAATTCGGGAGGATAATTATATTTATTATGGCACTGGTGCTAAAAACGTACAGGAGATATGTATTTTACAACTTAAAGACGACTGATACTTTAATTAATACAGAAGAGTATACTTACGGGTACATAAGTGGTTTCATAAGCCCAAACGACCGAGTTACTGCCTTTCTATCTCGAGAAACCCGAACGACATAGCAGACAAGCATCTCGACGTCATATTAATACCCGCGACGTCATGCCAGTGGCCAACTGCGCGTGCGTGGAGTAGCCATTTCTGAAGCGGCAAAGAACCTACAGCGTTTCTTGAACATGCATCAGATTCTGGTGGATGCTGACCCGTTTACCAAATATATTTCAAAACCATCAGGTTTTTTTGAAAGTTTGATTATATGACTTTCCATGTATGTAGTTCCTTTTTCGGCTTTTTGATTAAAAAAAATGAAATTTTCCAGTTTAAACTACACGTGAATTACGTAAAATTTTCGGTGTCCGGTCAAATTTAAATTAGATATGAAAATCGTTATGAGTAAATCATTTGTTTGGATTTTTATATCATCCCTATTTTCTATATTTCGAGGAATATTTTGTTCGCGGACATTGCTTGAAATTGACCCCTTTTTCCGCGATTTTGGTAACGGTCATGCGGTCCCTAAGTCACAATGAGTGACCCCACTGGAACACACTAGGCAAGGTTTAACTAATTACTTTACTCATTAGTATTAGCTAGGCGAATGGCGCCCTCTCGTGTCAAGAGATGAAGAACTGTGTATAAACCTACGGGAAGTAGTTGAATCCGATATTTAACAGACTGCATTCTGCTGACAGGTAATGGTCGCTATATTCATGCACATTTTCAGTTACCAGTGATCCCCAGGAACCTTCTAAATCTTGCCATTTTCGTACAGTCACCAAGGGTGTTTCAAATATTATAACTTCAACATTGATCCTCTCTTTCTCTCTCCCATCCCGGTCTCTCTTTTTTTCTCTCTCTTTTTTACACTCCCTCTCTATCAACTCGTTGTCTCTCTATCTCTCTCCCTCTCTCTTGCTCCCTCTCTTTTCCCTTCTGTCATATAACGTTTTTATATCTTTGTATAGAATAATTATTTTACAAACTATTATAAAGTAACCATTTCACACTTCAGCCGTCTAATTTTCCCCACATCACGTACTACATTTTTGTTCTAGGAATAGTCATGATCATATGAGCCTTATCAGCGTGGTTATGACATTACTTTTGCATAATCCAATTAACGTTAAAATACTATTATTGTACTACACTGTAATTTCTATCTAATTTTCATTATCACATTAAACTAATATCTAATTCCAAATACTACTTTTACAACAAACAAGTTGTGGGGAATGAAACTAACATGTCATAATTATGTTGAGATGAACAGAAAATAGATTGTGTAAAATTATTTGTTTGTCCCTCAACACAATGCATATTGAGAAAATAACATAAATCTCAACAGGAGACATATGTATACAGAACCTTAATATTTCATTCAGGACCCAGTGTGAAAAAAATGTTTGCGTGGAATCCTTCCTACCACATAAAGATACATGGTTTTCAAAAAATCCCTCATTACAACTTATGCATTTCACAGCTCATGCAATGTACATATTTAGTACATGTATACCTGTAATAATTATAAGGTAAACAAAAATATAAGTGTTTTCCTTTTCCTTTTGACATATCTTAATGTATGCTTGCATGAAGTAACATCCAACAGAGTCAGCCAAAAAAGATAATATCAATAATTTTACATTAAAACATAAACAACAACAATATACAAACTGGTAGGTAGTTTAAATCACAGACACCACAATGTAAAGAAGTCATACAATGGATGTTTTCACTTTCGAGCAAAAATGTCACCAAAAGAATATTTCTGAAGTTTAAAATAACTTTATCCAATAAACAGATTGTTCAAAAATATAACATACCATCCGAAGCAAGAATCATTTTACTTAAAAGTACATGTAGTCTGAAATATCATTCTCTGCATTTTCAACACTTATTCACATTCTATAAATCCTTTCAAGTGTTTGAGTCAAATTTAAATGTGACATGTTTCCCATTCCTGCAACACTTTAACGATGAATAAATGAATCTTTCTTTCATGTTTTATCGACTCCTTAATATACATCTCTAACTTCTTTAAAGGACATCTTGCTCAGTTTTGTAAGTCTTAAGATTTCCTCCCTTTGATGAGCCTCCCCTCAATGACTTTGCGGCAAACCTTCTGCTATGATTTCTCATAATGCTGCACACCGGTCCTCTACCTTTGTTACACATTTGGATGCAACCTTTGTGTATTGTTGGTAACAGGACTTATGATACCTTGCCTCCATAACTACAAGATATTTACCTCTTATGTGTAACAGTAGCCCTTCATCTTGTTTCATGGTCACAACATTAAGTAATTGCCCCCTGCTCTTTGTTTCACACCTCATTCACTTATCCACCTTCCTTTTTACTGTCCCAGATTACCTGACATATTGATTACTTTACAAATTATGCAACAGACCGGCAGCACATGCTCCCGCCCTGAAACAGATGGGGTCCTATCACTGGAAGAACGGAGACATTTCTTTGGTGTGACACAATCTGGAGGCTCGTCCTCAACTTCCTGGCAAAATTTGATTGAATTTGTCCATAAAAATAATGATTTGCATATACGTACTACAGCCGAGTCAGGTGAAAACTTTAAATTCCCATACATTAAATTATCACAAAAGGGTTATAGGGCAATAAACACCCCCAGAAAAATACCCCCACGAGTACAACCACCCCTGAGGACAATTACCCACCGGAAAATAACTCCCGGAAAGTTACCCCCGAGGACAATAACACCCCTGACAATTTAATGATTTATCCTAATCATATTTAGATAAGTTTGCCTGGTCTAGTTAGCCACTTTCATGCAAGTACTGTAGGCTTACCATAATATCAAACTCCATGTCCTTTGAATTTGACTTTGCTGTGGGAAGAATGACTCAAGCTCAATCATGTCCATGGTCATGTCTCATGACTCAGATTATTCACCTTGGACCTGCTCACCCTCATGATAATATTATTTGTCTGCGGTACGATTGTATAGCAGGCAAATGTTGTTTGTATCGTTAATGAATGCATACTTGCTTATGTTGGGCTCGGGGCCGTTGCCCCGTCGGAATGTTATTTGCATAGGCAGCTCGTGCAGGTAAGCGAGCTTCCGCCAGGGAGACCAGGGCGTGGCATCATTTAGTGTGTACTTGAATCATTATAGCTGAAACTTTCAACGAGACAACTTTCATTAACAATGTAAGTGCGATGTGTAATATGTTATGTTACGACATGGGTCTTAAGGTTTTCCAGAGTTTTTTTCTCGTTGAGTTTTAGGAAATGGGAAGAAATGTTTGTTAAACATTCATACTGAATAAACGGCCGGCTCTCAGGGCTTGCAACGAACAGTCACGTATCACGTTCACGTATTGCGCCCTTTCGTGAAACAGGTCACCCAAATCTACAAAGTGTTGGGTTACGTGACCCAACAATTTCTTGATTTGCTATATGCAATCTACAAAAGCTCACGTAAATTGACGCTGGCGTTTAAAAAAATAATGCAAATTGTCATCGAGAAGAGACTAATGGCAAAAAAAACTGCTTCAGGCCAGAATCTTTAGCTAATCATTAATGATTAAATAATGCGATTCAAAATGAATGAGACACCCATTTGGCTTGATTGAAATTAAGTATATAACAAAAATCAGTTCATTAAAGCAAATATAATGACATAATTTCACCTTTTTAAATCAATGATTACCAATCAAAAAGCACAGATCATTTAGCCCACTATACAAGTGTTATTTTCATATTTTTAGTGCCCAAATAATTAATCATTCTCGTCTCGCCTTCAATGATCTTTCATATTGTGCCCCCTCCCCAATGAAATTTCAATTTTGCCTCGTTCTTTTCATTTTCGATTCGTCGCCACAGATTTTTTGACATTTGCCCCCCCCCCCAATCAATCAAGGACCCCCTTCCAATACTGGCATTTCCATAGGCCCTTTTACCCTCCCTCTTCCACCCCAACCACCACCACAATTAATTTGCTGTCATTTTGGCACTGACTTATTATTTAACTCCCCTCCCCCGGCCCCTCCTCTCTATTGTAAAACATTGTTTATACTGCATTTATACGTTAGCCTTGTCCACTCTCTTATTTCCGCCTATGAGGATGGATGATTAAATCTATCTCGCTGATGCCAGATCTAAAAGAAATCACAAGGTCGAACACCAATTACTCAATTCTATACACAAGACTGCATCAGCCCCATCACAACTCAGTCGTACAGCATTAGCATTACAGAGTGCCTACATCATCATAATCACCAGCATCATCACATATCTTTCACATAATAAGAGAATGACAAAAAAAAAGAATTAAGCCGTATTAACTAATTTTTATTAACATTAAGAACTCATTGATCAACATATTTTTTTTCTATAATGATCTTTCTAAATGCAACATGACATATATATCAACAAAAGAAAGGTAACAAATAAATGGGGTGGGGGCTGCTGTCTCTTGAATTTAAATGTTTCAGTTGTAAAATTTTAATATAAATTTAGAAAATTATATATTTTAAAATAAAATCCATACGATTTATTCAATTATCAACATGCTATATTACTATGTAAGCCACAGGTATATACTGAGTTTTATGAGTATTTTTTTTTTACATTGGACATTATTGTTGTTATTACTACTATTATCATTATTATTATTGTTATTATTACTGCTATGCTATTACTGCTATATGATCCAATCCAATCCAATTGACCCAATCTGCGAAGGATACAACTCCGCAGTTCTCCAACCTGGAAGAAATCAAGAAGAAGAAGAAGATCACTGTCATTATTAGTATTATTATTCATATTTTTATTATTATTCTTAATATTTTAAAGTACTACTATTATACTACTCCTACATCATTTTATTTTCCCCCTTCAATTTAGTATCCAGTTCAGCATCCCTAATATACATGTATTTGTCAGAACTTGAATTAATCAAAAAGCTATGTTACATGTACACGCATTTTAAAGAAAAAAATAAATACTTTCATGATCTTCGCTATATCTTCTCTTCTTCTTCTTCTTCTTCTTCTTCTTCTTCTTCTTCTTCTTCTTCAAAGTTCTGGTAATCTTCAAAGGGCTATGTAGCCTATCCGAAAGATGAACTAGTCAGTACTAAATACTACCAGTGGTGTGAGAAAGACAGATGATTTTTTTTTAGTGGGATAAGGGAATTAGATGCCTCATGAGTAGTCCCTGGCAGTTCTCTGGACTGTCAGCATGCACTATATTTCCTGGAAGTCAGTTCCATTAAATTTGGGACAGAGTGTTGGTCAAATTCAAACTTTTCTATGTCGCTTCTGGCTTAATTGGTGCAACTGGAGGGTCATGTCATGGTTCTTCCACGATCGTGATTTGTTGAAGGAAAATAGGGCTTTGGCAGAAAGACCATTGACTATCTTGTGCACCATTCCCAGTCTAATTGCAGAGTGCCTTGTAGATAGAGCAGGCCACTAAAATGTCATCATCTCAGTCACGCTGCTAGTTCTCTTGTAGTCCTAATTGTGACATAGCATGTACCCCGGCGCTGGATCTTGCCAAGATCCTGGACATCTGAGATGTCTTAGGAATCCCAGACGCTGGAACAGTTCTCAAGATGAGGGTGGACTAGGGACTTGTACGAAAAAGCCTGGGTATCAAACCTTCTGCATGGGACAACCTGCATAATAAAACCAAAAAGAGAGGAGAAAGCAAATCAGATTAAAACTAGCTGCGCTACATTAGATTTTTTAAAATTGTGCCTACCCACTATTAGGTCTTACATTTTAGTTTTATTTAAAAAAATGATAGACTTATGTTTATCTGATAGGGATTTTTTTTGAAGAGTAGAGTAAAGGTTTATAATTTATTTCCAATTCTTGTACAAGTGACTTTCAAAATTGTTTTTCTTAAATTATTATTATTATTAAACATTTGCTACATACAATAACAGGCAGTACATGTAGAGGTAGAAGACTATTAATTATAAGTTGTTTGTAAACATAGGTGTATCTACTAAACTTCAGTTGCTAAATTTTGTGAAAACAAGTTTGATAGATATAATGTAATATTGAGGAAACAATGCCTTTGAATAGGCCTAAGTCTTTTAATATCATGCTGAGTGAATATACTGATTTATTTATTTAGCAACACCGTAGTTTGTCACCAAAAGAAAGCTAGAGAATAAATGAGAATTACAAGATTTAATGCAACATAAGATGACAGTTCCCAAAAAATATCATTAGTCCAAGATGAGTGCGATGTTCGCATGGGCTTAGATTATAAATACAGCCTGAATATTTTCGAACTTCATACAATCATACCTTGCCAGAGTTCAACTTAGGTGTCGATCCTGTTCCTGAGTAGATCTACACCATGACATTTGATGATCGGGTCCTGGTGCTCTATTATGCACTTGTGTGGCCATTATCTGCTTCTTGGTTCCATAGAATCTACAATTAAAAGACAATAGAAACTTAGTAAGGTTCGTGCTGGTATCAAATGCATGCATTAGTTATCAGTTTATAAATTTGTTCATGTTCTTTAGAGTAAGAAACACCCATGTCATATGTAGGGTTGGACCCTGAATTCTCAACAACAACAAAATAAGAAAAGGGGGTGGCATATTGTCCTGAAAATTCAATGTAAACAAAGTAAAGTTTAGACATTAGTAATACGCAAATAATAATGAATATAAACCTTTTTTCTCTCTAAATATGTCTTTTCCCTCTAAAAAATTCAAACAAGGCACAATCAGGGGAAAGGGGGGGGGGAGGACACCTTTTTGGTTTTGTTTTTGTTGTTGTTGGTAGATCTAGCCTACATCGGAACCAAGCTGAATCTGGACCTGGATCACATAATCATAATGCCACGTACAGTAGTGGAGCAAAAACGAGTCTAGGTCCGTGACTAAGTCCGTGGCAATGCTACATCTTTAATTTTTTTTAAAAATCGACATTGCCATTGGGGCATTGGTTAATAGGGTCTACTTCCACATTGATCGGCGCTTGTTCAGAAGCATATCCCTACTTTGATCCCGTAACTCCGGCGTAGATATACGCTATTAAAACAGACCTAAAAATCAAGTAAATATTTATCTTTTCTTCAAATAATGGCCATGATTTAAAAGTCGTTGAGTTTCTTACCTGTTTCGTGTCAATTTTCTGCTGCTGCACAATACAAATTGCATACCGCACGGACCGACGGTGGGATGCGCGCCGTCGGTCGGTACGGTATGCAATTTGTATCGGGCAGCAGTTTCTTAGTGAGAAAGTGTATATTAAAAGTCTCCTTTTTTAGGAAAAATACTCCCAAAAAGATAAGAAAATTGACACGAAACAGGTAAGAAACATAACGAATTTTAAATCATGTCCATTATTTGAAGAAAAGATAGATATTTACTTGATTTTTAGGTCTGTTTTAGTAGCGTATCTCTACGCCGGACTTACGGGGTCAAAGTAGGGATATGATTCTGAACAAGCACCCATAAACCAGGCATTTATTTAGTCTTTTTTAATTATAATGTACATTTACATAGCAAAATTCAAGGTACATGATTCCATTTTAGATACGGGGATAAATGTTGTTTAGACTTTATTGTTAGATCTAGACTAACACTAACACTAAAGTGTAGCCGCGCCATCTCAGGAAACGCAGTCACCGTTCCTGGTGGTTGTTACAGCCGGCTTGCATCGGCTTAATGAAAATCATAATCCGCTCGACAAGATATCATAGGCTTGGACTACCAGTGAGCCCATTGCGCCGTATCTGTAATAGGTCCACATCTACCACTGATTATTATTGGTAATCAAGCTATAAACTGAACTTTAAAAGTATGAGACGTGCTCAAAATAAATAATCTACGGTAAACTTCTGATTTTTTCTAAAAATACTACGTCGACGACACAAATTAGAGTTCATTCAATCAGTTAATATTCCTTGATCAGACAAAAGAAAAGGGGATGGGATGAGGGGTAATACGTTGTGACAATGCGGAGAGCCCCTAACTGCAACGACGAACACATCACAATCATTTCAGAGATATTAACACAAAATGGATCTTTACTTACTTTTTTGATATGGTATGGTATCACTTCGATGTTGATGTTTGCCTGAAGATTTTCTGTTTCACTGAGATGTACTTGACAAACTTCTATTACAATAGAAATTCACTTACAAGAAAAATGCTTCATTGTTTGTAATTGAATAACTTCAGAGTTGCAGTTTATACAATCGCCATTTTCCTCAATTTCGTGCTCACTAACTGTGTATGATCGAATCTCTTTGCATATTACGGTGACGTCATGACTAGTCTTAGTAACAAGCGCTTGCAATTTTTAAAAATATTGATTAAACACTCACGTCACGTTTTGGTAGACGTGATCATTCGTGTTTTACCGGCGTGGAAAAAAAACGAATGGTAGGCCCTACACTTCGTAAATTAGAGTCACCTATTTTACGAAACAGCGCAAAACGTGAACGTGAACGTGATACGTGATGCGTGACTGTTCGTTGCAAGCCGCTCCCAGTGCTCGTTGTCAGGCTATCAGCATCTATTTTTTCCCAACATTCCGGCCTCTCTCGTAGTCTCCATACATGAGATGGTTTTATGCCAGCTACGAAACTTGTTTCACACTCCGTTTTAGTGCACGGTGATCTTTACTTTCTTGCAATCCCCTCCTCGTATTAAGTAATACATTTCTTCTTTACCAATTTACCCATCTCTCTCTCGACAAATTTCGAATGGTCTTTGGCAGAAAGATTATATGGCAAATTAATCCCTATATGGGTTGAATGTAAGGGTAATTTTACCCTTGTTCTATTATATCACAGACGTATTTATCAGCATTTATATTTTTTCCAACATTTCTTCCTTTCTCGTAGTCTCCTTACAGGAGATGCCATTTGGGCAGTTACGAAACTCATTTAACACACCGTTTTAGTACACGGAGAATATTTCCTCTTCGTATTAAGTAATACATTATTCTCTACCAATAATTATAGTCGTTGTCAAGCTATCCCACAAGAATTGAAGTGTATTATTGTGTTATTTGTTTGTATTTGGAGTCAAGAGGGATGACAAAAAAATAATATGTGAAGTTATAGGACAGACTGCTACTTACCTCAGCTCATGCAGCTCAAATGAAACATTATAGATCAGTCAATACCAAAATATGTATATAATTATCCATATTAAGAAATAATAAATGCCAGTAATAATGTTAAAGTTCTAAACTTCTGATACAAAGACAACCTCCCCCACCCCCAAATTCCTTCAAGATCGTAGTGGTCTACATTGTTTGCTAATGGTACATGTGCTACCTTAAGCTATGGTCACAACTCAGAGCGGCGACCGACCGATTTGTAGCCTGCTCAGTCGCCGCTGGAATTTAGCCATCGCCCAACGATTTTAGGTAAAAACTGGGCGAAATCGGGGAGCTTCTCCGCACGGCGTTCCGGCAGTGACCGACTAATCTCCAAGGGGCGACGGGGCGGCGACTGGTCGTAAGCCTTTGACCTAGCGGCTTAGATTTTTGACCAAAATCGCTTGATTAGGTCGGTGCCCGGGCGGCGACCGCCCGGGCACCGAGCGTATTTTAGGCGGCGAATGAAAAGTGAGCAGACGCCGCCCAAATTTTAACTCCGCGCTCTGCCCTAAAAACAAGCGGTGCCCGGGCGAAATTGGCTAAATTGGCCTCCCGGCCGCCAAGCAGGCTACTTTGTGGGGTTATGACCATTGCTTTAAGCTATGGTCACAACCCAGAGCGGCGACCGACCGATTTGTAGCCTGCTCAGTCGCCGCTGAAATTTAGGCATCGCCCAACGATTTTTGGAGAAGTCGAGCAGGCTGTTGAGCCCCAGCGATGCCTGGGCCGGTGCCCTGTCGACTTTCCGTTGGTCACCGGTCGATTTCAGGTCAAAAATGGGCGAAATCGGGGAGCTTTTCATCGTAGCGTCCCGGCAGTGACCGACTGATCTCCCAGCAGCGACCGGGCGGCGACCGCTCGTCAGCCTTTGACCTAGCGGCTTCGATTTTTGACCTAAATCGCTCGACTGCGAACGCTCGATTAGGTCAGTGCCCGGGCGGCGACCCCCGGGCACCGAGCGTATTTTGGGCGGCGAGTGAAATGTGAGCAGGCGCCGCCCGAATTTTGACTCCGCGCTAAAACTTCTGCGGCGACCGAGCGATGCCCTAAAAACAAGCGGTGCCCGGGCGGCCGCCGCTCGGTGGCCGGGCAAAATTGGCTAAAAACTCGCCGCCCGGCCGCCGAGCAGGCTACTTTTTTGGGTTGTGACCATAGCTTTAGTTTCATTTTTTCAGTTGTGTTTTCAGGCACTTTCCAGAGATTAGCACACTCCTTGAATTTTTTCAAAGAACGTTTTGGAAATATAAATAAAAACAGACTTCATTCAAGAATCAAAATTAATTTATTTATCAATCAACGGTTTGGCGTATCGTTAGCAGATTGACTGTATTTTTTTAATTACATTCAACATAAAGATAATGATAATAACAACAGTAACGACAGTAGTCGTAGTCATAGTTGTCGTTATAGTAGTAGTAGTAGTAGTAGTAGTAGTAGTATCAGTAATGAATTGGGCCATTAGATTATACTTGTCTGGCTGTTCCATTCTAAATCACAGTAGCATGCTAAAACAGTGTTAGACCTCGTTATATGGTGGTTTGTCGATTTGTTTTTTTAATGATAACATCATAAGGAATTGAAAGTACATAGCATTTGAATTGTTTCTTTTTTAACTGAGCGTTTACTCTTGATAATACATTTTTTATATTTCTACATTTTAGTATGCCATAATTGCTTCGCTTTGCACGTTAAATGTATACCAGATATACAGAGCTATCTTGCAAATCCTGTGTATGACTGAACTGTGCAGAACACAAAATAGGATCATCAATATTCACTAAAATTGTCGAAATTCTATATCTTTATGAAATTAAAGTTAAAAGCAAGAAGCCAGTAATTAAATTTACATTTCATGTATCTTATATGTCTAATCTCCACATCATCATCTATTTCCTGTCTTAGCTATTAAACCTTGCTCTCAAATCCAAACTATTAGTGTTATTTGATTTGATTTGATTCGTGAAAACAAATGGAAATAATAATTTTTCCATTGCGTCATGACTTGCATGCTTGGAAATGGATTTATTATGGTAAATGCCGAGAAATTTCGAATGCACATAGTACAGAGAGAAGGGGAAGGGAGGGAGGAAAGGAGAGAGAGAGAGAGAAAGAAATAGAAAAGAGTAAAAGGGTGTGATAAGGGGGGGGGGGGCAAATGGCAACAAGATGCACAAAAAGAAGTAATTGCTTGGTACAGGCAAAATATTTTTACAAATGTCAAAGCGTAATGTATCTAGGCCTTGTAGTATATGTCAAAATAGAATGAAGTGGTGTACAATTAATGTCGAGATAAAGCTGTTTTAATAAAAAAAACATAGCAGAACAAACCCAGATACACTTATCTTCCTAGTGCTCAGCTTACTGAAGAAAGGTATCACGTCAAATATTCACGTCAAATATTCACGTCTGCGTGTCCCTTTTGGGAGACGCAGACGTGAATATTTGACGCCGATATTCCAGCCGATGTTCACGTCTGTGTGTCCCTTCAGGGCCATTGAGTACAGAAAAATAAAAAAATTACCAAACAAA
The DNA here is from genome assembly GCA_037976565.1 of Mesocentrotus franciscanus. NCBI lineage: Eukaryota > Metazoa > Echinodermata > Echinoidea > Camarodonta > Strongylocentrotidae > Mesocentrotus > Mesocentrotus franciscanus. The sequence goes on along the minus strand of CP137674.1, from coordinate 20,920,612 downwards.
GGTATACGTCAATTTTTTTTTTCACGTCTTGGACGTAAAAGACTATAAATTTGTTGCATAGGTATACGTAAAATCTTTTGATTTTCACGTCTTGGACGTAAAAAACGAAAAATTTGTTGCATAGGTATACGTCATTTTTTTGCGTTTGCGTGTCCCTTAGGAGCCACAATAGTTTTGACATCCTCCATCCCATCCCCTAAAGCAACGCCGTTGAGCAAATATCCTCTCGAGTTATTATCATTAATTGCTCTGTGGATAAATTGCTCAACATGGCGGTTAAAATAGCACTAGCTATAGGATTATTCATCGTAATCTGTGTGCTACCTGGCAAGTGATTGCAAGGTTTCATTGTTCAAGGATTGTATGAAATGGCTTTTTAGAAATGAAATATCTATACAAATTTATAGTTAACCCAACAATTCGTCCGGTTAAAATGTTCTATAGAAGACAGGGCCACAGGAAAAAACTGAAACTCTTGCTTTGCACACTACGCTGTGAAATTCGAAACCCAAACATCCCGGTAGACCGACAGCCCATGAGAAAGACGGCCAAAGAGATCGACAGCCTACGATACCGACAGTCAAAGAGAACGACATTCCCAAGAGGCCGTCTTTCTATGCATTTACTGTGACTCTTTTACCTTTTTTTGTAAACGGGCCTTAGCGTTTTAAGTAGGCCCTTCAAGCGTATTCAAGGGCGTCTAATCATGTTGTCACTGTAATATTTTTAAGTATACTAGGACAATACGAACTCTTCAAGAATTTGAAAAAGTGCAATCAGTGAATAAATTTTAGTTAATGGCCTTCCATATAAATTTGTGTACTTAGTTTCTTCTGTTTATTTGTTTGGAATGTATCTATTGCATCTCAAATGAAATCAGTCATGAATATGTTTGAAAGAGGTTTCTGGGAATACATCTTAGCTTGAAAATAAAAAGTGTCAGCCCGTCATGCACTCTGGAAAATATTAATACTCACTATAGGCAAGGTTACCGTATCATCATACTCTGAGCTCTTTTTTGTTTTATGATTTGATCCACTAAGATCGGATATTTTACTCCATTTTGTTTGATGCAGGTTTAAAATCATCCCAGGTAGTTCCAGATGGTCTGGCTTACACCGAAGTCAAGAAGACACTGGTTGGAGGTGTGCAAGGTGTTCTCACATGTCGCTTCTATGGAGACCCATTCGCAGTCTACTGGAAAAAAGGCCTTGATCCTGACGATCTAAGCCTCATGGTTTCTTGGCTTGGTGGAGAAGTATCAGGTCCAAGATACGATGATGGAAGTTGCGACGTCGACGAAAATTATTCCTTGATCATCAACAATGTCTCAACGGCAGATGCTGGACGAATACACTGCACAGTTGTTAACTACAAGGGAATTTCGATTAAAAATTACACTGATATTTTAGTTATAGGTAGGTTATTAAGAACAAATTCTAAACATTATTTTATTACAACTGGCCTGCAAGCTGTAAAAGAGAACAATATTTGACACTTTTGATCAGTGATGATTTAAAAACCTGTAACCTACCTAAAACTAATGTTTGTACATTGCAAATCTGTACAACTTATAGTATAGCTTTTGAAATCTCTCAGAAGCATTTAATGTTTTGAGACCTATAGATTTCCCTTTTCCCAATCTGTATGTTCCTGCTCAACTATTTTGATTATGAATTAAATTTAATGTACTAATAATGTACTTTGGTAGATATCGTTTACCTACATGAAAAAGAGTATTTTCTAGCGTTTCCTCTAATATTAAGTGGCTATCATCGTTTTTCCTTCAGATACTGCAATCACAACAAAGCCCCAAGCCACTCTACATTTGCGTCAAGCCACATATGGTATCCTGCAATGTACTGTCCACATCAAGGCTAGAACAGTCTCTTGGAAAAAAGTATCTACCTCATCAGCAAATGAAAGCCTGGTTGTAATTGAAAACAAACAAGACGTTGCTGAAAGAAGTGGAGCTGGATACGACGACGGCACGTACAACATCACCCAAGATTACTCGCTGGTTATCAAAAAGTTACAGATCCATCGAGAAGGTCTTTACGTTTGTGAGGTGACCGATGATACTGGGATATCATTCCGGAATCAGACATTTGTCAATGTGGTTGGTAAGTATTCATCACGTGCCGAATAGCATTTAACCACACGAATAGTATAATGATAGGACCAATAATAGTAAAACCTCAAATATGAAATTTGCTTTGAACTGCAACCCCCCTTCCCCCCTCCCCAAAAAAAAATACAATAACAATATTAAAAAATGATGATAATTTTTGTTTTGGTTCTGAGTAAAATCTATGTATGTTCATTCCCAGTGAGTATTAAATACCTATCTGTCTAATTATTTCTTCGTATATTAACCATAGCTTTTTAAAACTGGCATTTGTGACACCAGTAGTAGATTGTCAATATCAGTGAGGAGACAAGGGGGCCCTGCTATTGCACACTGATTCAGAATACGCTCTATACAGTCTGAATTTGACCACATGGACAGAGGTCAGAGTCTTTGAGACCCTAGAGTTTCATGCTTTCTGCAAAATGGCCGGCCGCGCCTGATCGTAGGTGGTTGCTACCAGGAGGGTGAGAGGACTAAGCTTTTAGATATGGTATGAACCTCTCAGGGATAGCTGGTTCTGTAGCACCAGCTACCTCTAGGTTATCAACATATGGGTTTAGAGGCCGCTTCCTTGAGTAAAGTCAGCAAGATGTAGGTTTATAAAAATGTAATGTCTCACTTGAAACATCATAGCTTTATCTTTCATACTGAAAGATACCTGAATGCAGAAAATACACCAGAAGGCACATATCCCAAGCTGAGTTTGTTTTTGAATTTATAGTTAATCGACTCGTTCAAGGCGGAGGAAAGCTGCAGCAAAGGTATTGTTATTGTTGCGCACATCAAGTGTCGCTAGGTATGCTGCTACCATGGTGAGGTAGGTATTGCAGTATAACATTCACCGTGGCCTTGTAGGTCTACTCCAAGGCTACACATTATCATGAGTTATCAGGACTAACCAGTAAAGTATCCCAGACCTAACTCTGGCTCTGTGCTGGACTAGTAGTTCAGTGTGCAATATAGTGCACGCGCTCTGGTGCGAGGGCAAACAGTTATTAGGCTCTTTCAACTCTCAGGTCTCACATCAGTAACTTGAATAGAACGTCTGGAAACCAGACTAATGTCATGTTTTGAAATGGTCGACACGATATGGGCTCCAAGATTCGTTCATTATTATTCATGAGCTTCCGTATAACCCTATCACTAACCCTAACGGTTACCATGTGCGCATGCGCAGGTTTAGCTAGCTAAAGAATTTTGGAGCCCATATATAGTGTCGACCGTTTAAAATGCTCACATCTTGGGGAGCATGAATGACTGGTGCTCGCGCTGAAGTACGGTGCTTTTCAAAAAGAATTTATGCGGCAGGTGGTGCAGCTGAGCAGCTATGCGGTAATGCTGTCTGCAGTTGTTATCCCGACCATGGACCTATTAAGGATGGACATTCGACGTGATTTTTTCTTTGATCCAATGATAGTCACCGCCTTCTGATTATGTGCATCTTAATGAGAACATTCAGCTGTTTTAACAATAACGACTGCGTAAGCATTTTCGGTCATTGACAAAGGAGCAGTTTCCCTCTCTTGGGTTTTGTTTGGATGGTGTGCTCTCTAAGAGTGTGTCTTAAATAAAAACATCCCCAATGGGGAGCAGCAAAGTTGAAAAGCAGACGATTTTGGTGATATGAAATGTATTATTACTGATTAGCACACTTTCGCACACACCCATGACCTTATAAAACAATTAGAAGGCCATGATCTGTATAAGCCCTGTGCGTTGTAACTCTGGAATATTATGAGGAAATTGGGGGGAAACGGGATTTTAAATCACAACCAATTCAAATATATATCCTCTATCTGGTAATATCAACATGTTTTTCAAAATATAATACAGTACACGGAACAACAATTTCCGATTATAAACCAGAACTGTACATCGATTTTCCATGATTTAAGCGAGTTATTATCTTCTGCGCATGTAGATTAACATGTGTAAAATCACTATCTTGATTCTGTCCCGGCTTTTTGGCGGTGACCATCATGAGATCAAAGTGAAGAAACATGTACGGAATGTTATTGAGACGACATTGACGGAGACAATCACAATGAATTCGTTAAGAAAACGATGAATGTCCATCCGTAATAGGTCCATGTCCCGACGGAGCTGTGGAGGTTGAATGTCCGATATCTGTCTAAACTGTTAGTTGCCCCAAAACTATTTAAACTCTGATGATGGCAAATTTCTTCGGAGGAGCACAACTATATAGGTGCATTTATGTGTGTACGTGTGTATCAGAGAGGGAGAGAGGGAGAGAGGGAGAGAGCGATTTTTGTTTGTGGGGGGACACTATCGCACACCGGAAAAAAAAAAACAATTAGTATACTATTTTCATTAATACGTTCATTTTGTATTGACTTTGTTGATTCGTTAGTTTTATTAATTTGTAGAATTGAATTGAAATTTTAAATGACCTTGTGACACCCCATTGTTTGCTTGCTTACATTTCAAATTTAGCCCACCCTCTGGAACCATTTCCAACCATTCGGGAATGTCTGAATGCTGAACAGCATGACCCAAACTACTGCACCCTCGTCGCCATATCCGGAATGACTCTAACATGCCAAGCGGTGAAGTACTATCCCTCTATCAATCTTCTCTTTCTGTATGGGTCCAGAGTACTTGAGCCTACAGATACAAGAGTATGGAATAACACGGACCGGACGAAAAACAAAACCGTCACTATTGCCACCATTGGTAACAAAGAATTGTATACATGTGTGGCTTCCAGTATTCCAGGAACTAATGCAAATAAATCATCATCTGTCTTACTCCATGGTGACGAACCAGTGAAATCAACTCTGGTGATAATCTTAGCTGGTAAGTTATTTCAAATACTGAGCATTCTGAATATTAATTTGAAGAAATCCAAGAAATAATCAAAATGTAAATGTAACGTGTAAACATGAAGCCATTGAGAACAGCCTAAATAAGTAACCAGTAACATAGCTACGGACCTGGTGGAAACTATCTGTAAGATGAAAAGCGGTCCAGAGCGAAAGCTTAAGAACATTTCATTAAAGACTGTGATACTCATGAATTGAAAAATTACCAACATGGCATAACATAATTATGTTTTTTTGTTTTTTGTTAAAAAGCAAACTAAATAATCACGTAAACAGGTAAACAATTTGTACAACTCTTATGCCATGGAATCCCGTGAAAGCTTTGCTTATGCCTACCTAAACAAACTCTCTGTTCTCCTAGTCCTATGTACATGTACGCAGCTTCGCATTTGTATCTTCTTGGATTTCTTTATGAATGAGTCTGTTGTTTAATATATCAAAGTTTCTAAACAGAAGGTCAATTTTGAGCGGCTCATAGCATGTGAAGTTGTAGCAATAGTTTCGTGTTCCTCAATGTTATCTTCTTCTCTTTCTTCAGTGTTTGCTGCATTGATACTCAACTCTTCAGTGGCCTATTTCATTTGGAGAAAGAAACACCGTAAGTCATTCTTTAGCATGATAATCATGTTTAATGGTGTAATCTGCAAGTTCAGCAGATATTGAGGGAAAGTAACAAAATAAATGTTAAGGGTTGGTGGAACACCCCCTTGACGCCTCAAAAGAAACTTCTGCTTTATCTCATGGTTTATAATTTCAATTTTTGATACTGCAAGTTGATTACGCCTACTTCCATGAAAATTGTAAAGGAAAAATTGTTAGTGGTTTGCTGATAATTCTACGACTCGAACAAGCTTAAAAGGATTCAGATGATCTCATTATTAAATACATGTGAATAATATCAAAGTTGGTAGCCCTAAAGTAATAAGACAAATTGATAAGTTCTTGATTACTAACACTATAAAATAACAGAATGTTAAGTTATACATCTGTTATAACTCTTATCGACGTTTGAATGAGCCTTTTCTTAAAGGCATCGTTTGACAATGTTAAATCTGAGATGCATGGCCCTACGTGTTATCATTGTCTGTGATATGGTGTAATATTGAAGCCCTAAAAAAGCGCTTCAAAATGATCATGAAGGGCCTCAAAAAAGTAAGAATCTTTGAGTGACCAGAGTTACCATACTCATTTTCCCCAATAGACTGTAGTGTTATAAAAACCGTTAGGAAACCGAAAAATGAAATTTCGATTTCAAATCGTAAATATCTTGATAATTAGACAGGCGATAGGCCTGGGATTCCTGACTGACCTAAATGTTTATAATTATGATTGCAGCATGAGCTAAATCCAGAATTTTGTTTCAGAATCTGAGGCAATGTTACCGAGTCACTTCAAGGCGTGATAATTGTTGCAAAATTCAACGAGCACTTACATTGCATTAGTATTTTATTATGTACAATGTACATCTATATTTTTCCAGGTAGCTACACTTCTATCCCACCAGTTAGCGATTATTCCGTTCCAGGAAGTCATCAACACCAGGAACTGAAAGGTAACGTTACATAAATTTAACAAAATTGATGTCATCATGATTTATGGATTTCTAAAAGTTTAGCATGAGTTATGATGAATGCATTGCTTTTCGGGATCCCCAAAAATGGATATATGAAATTGTGAAATAAAATATATACAAAATAAACCGTTCTTGTACATCGCATATCAAATAATGATATAACATCCCTCTGCGCCTCCATTTTTATACCTGGGTATAGAGATGGGCTATTTGGACACGCAAAATATAATCAAACTAATGAAAACTCACAGGATAACATTTTTAGAATCCATGTGTTATTTCCCTGGTTTCAACTACGGATAGAATTTTCACATGTTATCTTTTTTTTTTAACCTTTACTCAGCTATCACACATTTTCGACCAAAATTAGTTTGACAAAATAATATTATCTAATTTTAAAGGCTTTTGAGGCCTTACTATTCTATGTTGGTATGAAAGCAATTGTTATCATGAAACATCAATGTGATCCTAGACAACATCGATCCTTGGAAAGCATTATTTTACTCAATTCATCGGAATTGGTTTTGGTATTCATGTTAACGATGATGAAAAAATATCCTGAATAAAAGACATTTGGAACAGCGATTTCCAAACATTTTTATGTTATTAAATTTCAGATGTCGATGTACAGGACCTAAGTCAAGATGAAGTGCAAGTACTTGAACAACGTGTGAACAGCGTATTGATGAAGCACTACCGGAGGATTTATGATGCTACTGAAACGAATTGTTTCCAGGATGAGAACATTATTTGTGAAAACGGGACGGCCCTCTTCGATATTCACCAAATGCTCACTGATTGGCAGCAGAGACCGGAATCTACAAGTAGTCAATATATAAAGGCGTATCTCCAAACCTTCAGCGTAGCAGATAAGTCAGGTAAACAATAATACTTACGATAGGTAATGTTGCTAATAGAGTGGGGCTAAAGACCTCCAACAGAATGACCCACCGCCCCCCTACTCCCGTGAAAGAACATTAGCTTTAATATCTCTTCATCGGTTGCGTTTCTGGGCCTTGACGTCGAGGGGGTGGGGTGGGGGCATCCAGTCAATGGTAATCCGGTATTTCAGCCAGAAAATCACTTTCTTCACCCTGATTTATGCAGGGGGAGGGGTAGAGCGATGTGCACTTTCCTTTTTTCCATATCTTATTAATTAGTAAAATTAATGATTTTTATTTTGATATGGTATTATTCTAAATTAGTAACATAAGCAGTATTTAATGAAATTTCAAAACTATGTGATCCCGCCTTTTTTTTCTTTTTTTTTGGACTGTTTATACAAAAAACATAGTACTTTTTATTTGTTTTTAAAACTGATTACCGTCTGTACATTTATATTAAGACAATATAAACATGCAAAGATATCTTCTCCCCACTTATTGCCAAAATACCAATGAGTTAGTATAAATATTTTATTTTCTTCTAAATTTCGTTTTGTTTCTATTATGAGTCTACATATTTTTTTTTACCAATCATGGCATCCGAGAGAAGACCACAATGTAGACAATAAGTTATTATATAAATATGAGAAATAAGTGAACGAATGACTATATAAATAAATATAAATAAAATAAACTAATAAAGTTGACAAAAGATGCAAAGAGGGGAAAGAGAAAATGGAAGAAAATAAGAAAAATCATGATCCGTAATTATCATAATATGTCGCGAAATGTGATTTTTGAGGGTTTTAAACGCAAAAAATATTCTAAATCTAGGTCGCTTTGCTCCTTTTACTTACAGATCTCGTAATTTTGTGCCCGAAAATAGGATATAGTTCATTCATCAGGTTCAATATTCGTCATCCTCGTTGCTTTGCTCCCTACTATATGTTTCATCATTTTCTTATTAAATATTTTGGCCCCCAATACACCGGAGTGTATAAATAGCGTTGGTAAAGGTTCAACATTTTACAATTTAAGAAAACACTGCTTATCAACGTTCAAAATTATATACTCTACCGTTCGATTGCAATCGATGGGTGCGAGTGCTGGGGGCTACAGCCCCCAACTTCGCAGATTTAGATAATAGTGACCACGTCATCATAAAGGTGTCATATTTTCTATGGGCACAGTGCATAGGAAATCGCGCTGTTCAAGGGTTTATATATGCCTATTTTATTGTACTTTCTATCGTACTGCCAAAATAATATACTGCTCACTCGCTTGTACATTTACGTGCTTGGGCGGGGAAGGGGGGGGGGCGTTTCGTTGATTGCCCCGGGCACCTAAATACCTTGATACGCTACTGATCAACTGAATACATAAAAATGCCTGTTTACATTATACATGTACCGTCTTCAAATTTAACATCTCTTTTAATACACATCTTGGGTGGTATTCCGATAGCGCGTACTAAGTTAATCCTGGCTTAACTAGTTCACACTTTTATGGAGTGCCTATTGCCAACTCATTTACTCTGTACAGATTATTTTAATCCTGCCATGAAAAGTGTCCAAAATATTAATTTTGCAATGAAGAGGGAAGAAAAAGATAATATGAGTATGAAAGGATTTTCAATAAAGTCTTTGGTAGATTATCTTTGTCATGAATATTGAAGGAGGAAGATGAAACTTAGCATTCCATAGAAGTGTGAACTAAAATTCTTGTTTAGTCTGGACTTAGTCCCGGCTTAACTTATGAGAATACCACCCCTTGTTATTAAGTAGAGTGGACGGATGTAAGGGATATTTTGGTTTAGATTGTTCTAAAAGCACCAAATATGGCCTAGAGCCCTAGATGCTTACCATACCATACTTTTTAAAAAAAATTTTGACGGGCGCCAGGAAGGTCTCCCCTGGGGCCGCCATTTTGGTCAAATCCAAAATGGCCGCCAGATGAGCAAGATTTCAATTCAGTATATTTGCAAATGAAAAGGGCTAGAATAATGGAATTGTGTACAATACTGGGGCTGACAAGTATGGAAAGCTGATGCTGTTGCGAATTCATCGATTTGATGTCAAGAAGGACGCCCCTAGGGTTAATTTGGTTAAGATTTTAAAAGGCCACCACAATCGGTGTACAATCTCAGTGTATTTTCAAAGTTTGCACGTTCATGCAGTTAACAGGTACAGATAATTTGACTCGGATATTAGTTCAGCTTTAAATGAAGCGTGTGCGTGTTCCGTATAGGATTCAGGAAAAGGGAATATGGTGGAAGCAACTTGAGCTGGATGTCGGGGGCAACACCGTCGGGAAGCTGCACTCGAACATGGGATGTGCGTTGTCGTATATGATGTATACGCTTTCTCCTGGAGGAAAGATTTGCGCGCAATGTTGGGAAGTGTCAGCGAGAAACGCCTCGAATGACTCTCTGGTTATAGTTTCAGAGACAAACCTACATTGGTGGAATTCGCAAAGGTCATGGTGCAATTTTTCCCCCTCTGGTCATGAACCGCTCGCCTGGCGGGTTGGCCGCGTGGTGCGCATCCAAACGATCGGCTGGGTATGTTGAACCCGATGTCGTCTATGAAAACAAGGTGCGCCACTGCTCCTCGCTCCAAGAACCAATGCGCGTACACTGCGCGCATGTCCAATACTCGAGGGGCATTCCTCGCGTCAGGTAAATCTTCAACCAGTTTGACAGTGAACACCATACCATCTAATGCTCTGACGATGGTGCTCATGCCGACAGTTGGGGCATGAATGAAGCCTGTAGGTCAGCCTTCATCTGATGCAGGGTCATGAGAGGGTTATGATCGAGGATGACCTGCAGACGATTTTTTCATTTCATCATCTATTTTCCTGTGCGTGGCCCCACCTCTTACAAGTTTGTTATGTTGACCTTCTCGCAAGAAAGTCGCGACTATCGACCTTGCTATAACCCTCTTGATTCGCTAGCTCAAGATATAGTCCCTATTCTTGCTCTCGAACGATTCTCTTAGTCGTCTTCTATCCTCATTTGAAGTTCGTCTATAACGTACAGGGGACGATCTGCTATGTTTTACGTGTGAAACGGAGCTAGATAGTTTATGAAGTGATCATGAGCGAAATTTGATGGAGAATGATCATGATATGCCTACATGTATATTCATCTAGTCACGGATTACAAATTCGAACGAGAGAAAACGAAATTGAATGACCATTCATTAAATCGTATGCTCCTTATTTTAATTATCATGACTCATTTGAAGAGCTTGTTGCATGAACACCGAATGTGAACGAACTAAAATGAATACGAATGACAATTTGCCGTGGCGATCACATCTGTCGTGAATTTGAATGCTCTTAACATTTAATTGAATGACCTACTATCAAAATTGAGCGGGAAAACCTATTATAAACTGGTCTTGTTTTTGTGTATAGCGCATATCACATTATGATATAACGTCCCTATGAGCTTCCGAAATATAATCAAACTAACGAAATTTCACAGGATAACTGAAATGCACATCTTAAGAAACCGTGTTTTATTCCCGTGGTTTCAACATCTTTGACACTTATCTCTTGAGTGGCCTATTTAATTTGGAGAAAGAAACGTCATAAGTCATTCGATAGCATGATATGATTAATGGAGTAAGCTGCAATTAAAGGCATTGTTTAACAATGCCAAATCTGAGATGCAAGGCCCTACGTGTTATCAGCGTTTGTGATATGGTGTAATATTGAAGCTCTAAAAAAATTGCGCTTCAAAGTGATCATGAAGTGCGTCAAAAAAGTAACAATCTTTGAGTGACCGGTTTTTACCATACTCATTTTCCCCAATAGACTGTAGTGTTATAAAAAATGATCGGCTTGTAAACGTCATGGGATTCCTGACTGACCTAAAGGTTTATAATTATGATTGCAGCATGAGCTAAATCCAGGATTTTGTTTCAGAATCTGAGACAAAGATACCCAATCCCGTTAAAGCAAATGTTGGGGGAATATGACAAAATACATTTTAAGGATTGGTGGAACACCCAATGATCGCCTCAAAGAAACTTCTGCATTCTCTCATGGTTTATTATTTCAAATTGTGATACTTAAAGTTGATTAGGCCTACTTTCATGTCATTTTTTTAGGAAAAAAGGGGTCAGTTTTTTAATTTTATTTTTTGTTATTTCTATGACTCAAACAAGCACAAAAGGGTTAAGATCATCTCAGTTATAAAATGCGTGTAGATAATATCAACATTCATAGCTCTACAGTAATCGGTAAAATTAATACATTAACTGTTACACTATAAAATAACAGAATATGAAGTTTTACATCCGTTATAACTCTCATCGACTTTTGAATGAGCCTTTTCTTAAGGCGTAAGAATTGTTGCAAAATTCAATAAGCACTTACATTGCATTAGTCTGTGATTATGTACAATAAACATATATATTTTTTCCAGGTAGCTCCACTTCTGTCCCACCAGTTAGCTATTCTTCCGTCCCAGGAAGTCATCAACACCAGGAGCTGGAAGGTAAAGTTACATAAATAAGCAAAATTAGTCATTATGATTTATGGATTTTCTCAAAGCTTAGCATAAGTTATGGTGAATGCCTTGCCTTTCGGGAACCCCAAAAATGGATATATGAAATTGATAAATGCAATATATAACAAATAAACCGTTCTTGTACAGCGCATATCAAATAATGATATAACATCCCTCTGTCCTTCCATTTAACACATGGGTATAGAGATGGGCTATTTGGACACGCAAAATATAATCAAACTACCGAAAACTCACAGGATAATATTTTAAGAATCCATGTGTTATTCTTGTGGTTTTAACTTCGAAATAAATGTTCACATGTTATTTCTATAAATTCTTACTCGGCTATCATACATTTTCGACTAAAGTTTGTTCGACAGAATAATTTCATCTAATTGTAAATGCTTTTGAGGCCTTATTGTGCTATCTGGGTATGGACGCAATAGTTATTATGAAACATCAATGTGATTTTGGACAACATCGATTCTTTGGAATTTTGAATTGAACTTGGTATTTATGTCAAAAATATATAATGTGAATCGAAGACATTTGGAAAAGCGATTTTTAATTAATTGTCTTCTTGAATTTCAGATGTTAAAGTAAAGGACCCAGCTACAGAGGAATTTCAAGCTCTTGAACAACGTACAAACGACGTCTTAATAAACTCCAACGTGAAAATTCATGATGCTATTGAAACGAAAACTTTTAATGCTGGGGAAATTATCGAGGAAAGCAGGATAGCTCTTTTCGATACTCACCAAATGCTCTATGATTGGCAGCAGAGACAGACATCTGCATATCATCAATACATGATGGCGTTTCATGCTACCTTCTCTGAGGCAGACAAGTCAGGTACACACTAATATTTACGATATAATGTAGCCAATAGATAGAGGAGCTGAAGAACGCTATCGAATATGCCCCCCTCCCACACACACATGTAAGAGAACAATAGGCCGATTGGGCTTCACCTATACTATATAATGTCTCTTCATTGGTTGCGTATCTGGACCTTGACGTTGGGGGGTTATGGGGCATCCAAGTCAGGCGTCCAAGTCAGATTTTGATCCGGTATTTCAGCAAGGAAATCACGTTTAATTGATCCTTATTTGCACGAGTATAGAGTGATGCACGTTCCTCCTTTCCGTATGTTTTTAATTTTTGAACTTAAAATGCCCCTCTTGATTTTGAATTTGATATGGTAATAGTGTAAGTTAGTAAATGTAGCATTATTTATTAAGTTACTTGTATAGATATCTGAAATAAGTAAACGAATGGATGTATAAATACATGAATAAATAAATGAATATATAAATTAGCAGAAAATGCAAAATAAGTAAAGAGAAAATGGTGAAAAATAATTAAAATCATGATCAGTATGATCACAATACGTGGCGAAAATTGGTTTTAAAAAAAGAGATTTTAGAGGGTTTAAGAAATTAATTAAAAAAAGGATCATGGTCGCTTTGCTCCTCGCATATGTTGCGAGCGGATCTCCTAATTTTGCGCCCGAATATAGGATATAGTTCATAGATAAGGTTTAAAAATTGGCATTCTCGTTGCTTTGCTCCCTATCATATGTTTCATCATTATCTTGTAAGATATTTTGCCCCAAGTATACCGGAGTGTATATATGGCCTTTGCAACATTTGCAACATTTAACAATTTAAAATAAATCTCATTTTCCGTTTACTTTGATAAATTCCCCGACTAAAGAGAAAACTGCTTATCAACCTTCAGAATTCGAGACTCTACCGTTCGATTGCAATTGACGGGGCGGGGGGCTGGTGGCTGCAGCCCCCAACCTTTTGCGGGTTTATTTCATTGTAATTTCTATCTTACTGCCAAAAAATGTGTATTTACTGCTCACCATCACTACATTTACGTGCTTGGGCGGGGAGGGGGAGGGGGGCAGTTCGTTGTTTACCCCGGGCACCTAAATCCCTTGATACGGTACTGATCAAGTGGATACATAAATATGCCTGTATACATAATTTCGTCTTCTAGTTAAACATCTTTTTGAATACACATCTTGTTTTAACTAGAGTTGACGAGAGTGGGGGATATGTAAGGGATGTTTGGGTTCAGATTGTTCTAAAAGCACCAAATTTGGCCAAGATACCGACCATACCATACTATTTTTTTTATTTTTGACGGGCGCCAAGCAGGGCTCCCCCTGGGCCCATCATTTTGGTCAAATCCAAAATGGCCGCCAGATGAGCTGGATTTCAATTGGATTTTAAAAATGAAAATGGCTAGAATAATGAAATTGTGTACAATATTATTGAATTGAATTGAATTGAAAATGGTTTATTAACAACGATACATAGCAGCCCGGAAGCTGAATTGCATATCGGTTCCCAATAAAATAGCAGTAAAATCGCATTTGAACTTACACAAAAATACATTAATCTTAACAATTTGAAAGCAAAACATTTACATAGTTCAAGTCAGTACATTATAAGATGAATCCTCCTAGGGATGTTGTTATGCATTACTGAAGGAGGAAGAAGAGAGAGAGAGAGAGAAATAGAGGTAGAGAGAGAGAGAGAAAGGAGAGAGCGATGGAAGAGTGAGAGAGAGAGAGAGATAGCGCGATGACAAAATGAGAGAGAAAAATAAATTTTCAACAAGATTCAATACATTTATTACGGCAGAAAGTAACTTACATGTAGACATGGATTAAAGGGAATATTTAAACTATGATCAATCCAAATTGAAAGGAGACACGTATTCAACTCTTTTAAAATGAAAAGAGGGCGAACAGTGGAGAATAAATCGAGTACAAAAATGATCAGTAAAACATAACAGTAAACAAAATATTACATTCGATATTTGGCGGTTTAAGTGTGAGAGAGAAAGGAAAAGAAAGAGAGGGGAAGAGGGAGTGAGGGGAGAAGAGAGAAAGAGATACTGACAATTAGAGAGAGAGAGAGAGAGAGAGAAAGATGGAGAGGGTGGGGACGTCCTTCTTGACATCAAATCAATCGAATAACACCAGAATAAGATTCCGTTGACCTGTAAACTCCTTGGCCATAGGAACCTCATTATTTTATTAAACCATTAGCTTAAGTGGCGGCCATTTTTAAATATTTTTTAAAATCAAAATTACCCCCATGGGGCGCCCTTTTTAATACCAAAATCAATGAATTAATATGACATCAGATTTTCATTACCTGTAAGCCCCATAATTGTACAAAATCTCATTTTTCTAGCCCTTTTCATTTACAAATACAATTGAATTCCAGCTCATCTGGCGGCCATTTTGGATTTGACAAAAATATCGGCCCCCATTGGGCGCCCTTCTTGGCGCCCATCAAAAATCGAAATAGTATAATATGGTCTACATCTGGGTCAAATTGTGTGCTTTAAGAACAATCTGCGCCAAACTGCCGCTCTGTTGCCCTACTATCGATGTTTTTTTGTTTTGTTTTGTTTTTTTATTCTACAGTCCAATTACGAAGTCTAATTATTTTCATATACCAATGGTTAGGTCCTGCCTCAAATCACGCCTGGCCGACAAACGAGGAACTCGAAATGATCTCACGTCATCTTACCCAAGAATCAATGAAGGAAATATGCAAGGAACTACAAATTGCCTACGGATGTGATGATGATAAAGATGAAGGGGACGGTCTTTGTGAAAGGAGAAGAGATGCATCGGATAAATCTTTAGAGGAGACATTCAGCCGACTCTCTTTATTCTTGGAATCAAACAACATAGGAGGTATCTTCTTACCAGATGCATATATCCGTTATTCCTCCACCCACCGAAGGTGGTGCTGGAGGCATGACTCTTTCTCGTTAAAGCGATATCTCAAGAACCGCTTGAGGTATGAACTTCATAATTGGTGACAATGTGTATCACCAAAGTAAGACGCTCTGATTGTAATAACGGGTAGGTAGGTCAAAGATCAAAGGTCATACGGGTCAATCTCTTAAATGACAGGTATTAGCCTTGTTATTGTGATATTTCAAGAACTACTTGATGTATGAACTTCAAACTTGGTGACAACATGTATCACCATGGGAAGACGATCTCGTTAGATTTGTTTTGCCTCCGCTACAAAGTAGCCGGAGGCATTATGTTTTCGGGTTGTCCGTCCGTCCGTACTTCCCGTTCTCGTGATCGCGTTATGTCAAAAACCGATTGATGGATTCCCGCCAAACTTGGGTCATGTATGTATCTTGCAAAGCCAACGAACTGATTAGATGTTGGGGTCACGAGGTCAAAGGTCAAAGGTCACAGGGCTCATTATGTATGCAAAAATAGCTCGTGATCACATTATCATTAGAACCGATGGACGGATTCCATCAAACTCAAGACATGTATGTATCTTGCAGAGCCAATGAATTGATTATATTTTGGGGTCATGAGGTCAAAAATCAAAGGTCACGGGGCTCATTATGTACGCAAAAATAGCTTGGGTACGCATTATCAATAGAACCGACGGATCAACTCCAAAAATCGCTTACTTTCAAAAGAAGAAAAACAATCAGACAAACCAATCAAAAAAAGTTCGAGCAAAATCGGATAACTAATAAGCATTTATGAATTTTTAAATGGCATGAACAACTTTGAAAATCACAAGACAAATTGGCAACTCACTCATGAGTCTGTGACGTCATTGCCACACTATCCACTAATTGTTTTCATTATATTGATATCAATTTCCCATTCCCCCCCCCCCCTTAGAATCTTATTTCCTCACACCAGCATCCAAGTTATATTGATAGTAATGTGTTTTTGTGTGGATGCTCTAATATCGAGTAAATTTGTTCAGTTAAATCATGAACAATTTGAATTTTGATAAACTATTTATATAAAAATCAATAATTATGAATATACAATATGCAGAAAAATAGTATCAATTCTTCAAAGTTCATAAAAGATTTTGTGAAATATCATGCACGCAATATGAAACAAATCATGGGCAGAAGTGGCATTGGGAAATCAAGTTTGGATAATAAAAAGGGAAATTAATGGGATAAAAATAGCTTGTAATCTTAATCACGATATTCTGAGAACCTGTTAATGGATTACAATCAAACTTGAATTTCAAAAATTGCTTCTGTTTTGGTTTGTAAAATCGCTTTATGGCGGAGGCATCATTTTCGACTGCGCGCAGTCGAAGATCCATCGAGTTGATAAATAGGTCAAAGGTCAAAGATCATAGTAGTAAGTCGTAAGTTGTAATTAAATGCTTTTAGTTTTCCTCTTGATATCTCAAGAATAATGCCATCTATTTCTTTAACTGAATTCAATGCGGAGGCATAAAGGAGATGTAGTTGCATTTGTCCCGTTTAATAATGTTACTTCATACTTCTTTAAAAATGCATAACAAGTCATGAAGATTTGCATCAATGTGATAATAATCTAAATCAGAATTGCCTCGCAAAATTATGGTTGTGTAAATTTATTTATTTTACGTCAATAATAAAAACAAATAACATTGTATTAATGGTGTGACTTAGAAATACATCGTCAAGTTAAACTGTAATAATCATTAGTAAGAGAAGGTTTGAAACATACGTTATTTTTATTATAATCCCCAGGTTTGCTGCCAAATATAAAAGGGACAGATATCTACAAAGCTGAGCTCGTTGATCTGGCTTTTCATCTGCTCATCCATGATCTTCTTCCTATCGCTGAAGCGCTGGGTATCAGTGACACTAAATTAGCATCATATCGACCCGCATTCCATCCTTCACACCTTGCGATTAGTACCATCAAGTTACTCACTGAACTCCTTGCATCCATCGTGGAAGAGGACATGTTTAAACGATCTATCTTCTGTAGTAAAATAACGGAACTTTACTGTCAAGGCGTCGCTAGAAGAGGAGTGTTTGGTAAGAATATATATATAACAATTCAATAGCATGTCTTTTATCATCTGCAGTATATTACAGAAAGTTCACCCAGTAATAAATAGGCTATGGTAACGTTGATTTGTAGTTACATAATCATGGTAATCTCCAGAACATTGACTGATCTTAGTGGGTACTTACTGGCTAGCAGGAATTGATATCCTCATTAGAACATTAGTTCTTGATAATGGTACGATTAAAATAAACTAGATATGGCAAATCTTTCCTATGACATCGTTTAAGATAAGATATTCTGTTCAAAGTAAAGGAACGTACGTTTAGCATCTTTTTTACTGTTTTGATTTCCAAGGGTACGACATGAGCTATGGGGAGCTATGCACTATCTCGGAAGCAATAAATCAAAACACAGAAGGCCGTGGTGATCAAGGTAAGAATTGTGTCTGCTAACGCCTGACAGTTTTTATGAAATATAGTTTGATGCATTCATGATCCAATCTAATATCATTTTGGTCTGATCCGAGGATACGGTTTTCCCGTCAATTTTCATTATACCATCAGTCAAGCCCATGCATATTAAGAGGCATTTAAGGTTTTTAACTAATTTTTTCAACCTGTTTTACTTTGACAGTTGAGGAGTCCAGCAAACTATCAAGCAAACAATCGAAACAACAACAGCAACAAAAAAACACTTTGGATAGTCGAATCCGTAATTATGTCACTGATTTCATACAGTCAAA
The DNA here is from genome assembly GCA_037976565.1 of Mesocentrotus franciscanus. NCBI lineage: Eukaryota > Metazoa > Echinodermata > Echinoidea > Camarodonta > Strongylocentrotidae > Mesocentrotus > Mesocentrotus franciscanus. Next base: position 20,902,096 of record CP137674.1, on the reverse strand, counting down.
ATGCATTTAATAATACGTTCAATGAGGATGTTATAAATGTAGCTCTTGTTGACCTTTTTTCATTTAGAAGCAACCTCTAGCACGCTTCCAGGTCCCAGGATCCCCAAAGAACTCGGTAATCTTCAAGATGTACTACAGTTGACTGATCAAGACCTAGTTGAAAGTCTTGATACCTCACACCCATTAACAGCAAATACGCTGGTTAAGCTATGGAAAGAGAGGCCACGTCCGTCGGATTTCAACTATCGTGCAGCCTTAGCTCATGAACTACGGAGAATCCATATGACCGATCTCGCAGATGAAGTAGCTGCAGGTTAGTCCATAAGAATATGCTAATTTTTTATATACTAGGGCTGACGAGATTTTAGGAAAAAAGAAAGTTACTACCCTTACAAAATTAAAAGCTATGTAGGTCACAATCAGGATTAAATATCAATGGTGGATCCAATAACCTGTGATGGGGAGGGGGAAGGTTAAAGCGAGCACATTTCTCAAAACGTGCTCACGAAAAAAGAGGGCGGAGAATGGGTCTTTGAAAGTTAACCTTCGATCTCAATACAACATATGTTTACCTTCAGCTACAGCCTTTGTCAGCGAAGTAAAGAATCGATTATCATATATTTATCTTGGGTGGCAAGGTCTCAAAAAGTTGCTCAAAAATAAAATGATGATTAAAGTAATAATAATGATAATAATAATGATAATTATTTATAATAATGGAAGTAATGATAATAATAATAATATAATGTTTTTGTGTAATCGAAGTGAGTTCTCAAAACAGAGAGCAAACAATCAAGATGAAAGAATTACAACTAAATGTGTTGTTAGGGAATTGAATACGTACATGTCGGTTTCCCATATTTCTGTGCGAATTATGGCCTTTATTCGTATGTGACAGGCAAATACATGAAAGAGAGGACAAGTCTCGCATTCATTGAAGACATGGTTCGGGGATTAAATCAAGATCAACTGGGCTGCCTTGGGAAGCTACTACATCTGAGTGGAACAGATGAACACTGGCATACGAATACACCCGTCGATATGATCTCCAAGCAGATATATGACTGGGTGGCAGAATGGACACCAGCAATCCGGAAATCCCGTGCCAGACAACGTGTCAAAACAGCCGGAACAACGATTGTCCCTGGTGCCTCCGTGATAGGAGACATTACGAATTCAATGCCCCATCATGAGCACAGGGATCTAAATGATCAGCTGGTAGAGCATGGTTTTTTAGATCTCGCGCGTGAGATTATGATCATAGAGCAACAAATTGCAAGGTTGTAAATATGATTAGAGCAGAATTTTGTGAATAGGAGTCCAATCAAGTTTATCTTAGTATCGAAACAAAGACGGCTAGTCTTTGATTAGGCGTATAATTGGCAATTAATTATTTGTGTTAACATAATATTATTTTATGCCCTCCCCTGCAGTGCCCACCCTCCCCCAAAGGATAAAGGAAAAAATGCCCATTATAGTAAGTTTGCATTCTATACGGTGGTTGGTAGGAGGGGAGAGAGTTGTGAAACATGTCGTAAGATAATCATATAAGTTAAATGTATAGACCAGTTTTGGAAACGCCCCCCTCTCAAAAAATGAAATGGAAGCTCTCATTACCAATCATGTGCAAGAATATGTTTTGACTAATACGTAATGTTACAAATTTTGCCTGGAAACCGCCTACTAATTGATATATTTGGTAAATTATTATATCTATGTGGACCGGATAGATATCGCGCACGTGTCGCGTAGTCCCATTTACATCTCTCTGTGTACAGTGCTTGTAACTTTACCAAGACTGGGCCAAATTTCTTGTCATTTTGATGATTCCAGAAGCTTGCAGTACACACCAATACTTATATGCTAGATGATCAACCTTTTCTGATCGATTCCACAACGTTTCTTTCACAATGCAATCGCATGACCAGAACTGGTCTTTATCTTTAAGACATGTCAAAGGTCTCCACCAAGTTGTTTAATTAGATTTTGTGTAGACTTTTTCTTCATTCTATCTTCAGCTGGTATGAAATACGTCACTGTTAATTTAGAGGCTAGTGCATATTATGAAGTTTTGGTAAAGATGTGTAAGACATCTTTCTCTCTACCATCGACTGTGGTGTGTTAGATTTACCTGTGCGTGTAATAGGTTACGCTTCAAATAGAATACTTGACAAATATTAGGACTCTATATATATATATATATGTATATATTATATAAGAGTTCATTTTTAGCAAGGGATGCGCTATGACCACTATCACTCAGTAGGCACTTTCCCTAATTTAAAATACAAAGAAAGCGAGATAAAGAGAGAGAGAGAGGGGGGGGGGAGAGCGAAATACAACTAATAATGTAAAGGAAGTTGTCATAAATGGCAAGATGAGTTTACATTTGTGATCTGCAATGCGCATTGAGCTATTCTTATCATTAGACTCTTTCTGTTATGAGTGAACAAATTGAATGGTAATAACATTATTATGTTTATCAGTAATGATGAATTTCATCTATTTGTTTCATCCATTTGTAGCTGTAGCATCTAGTAATATGTTGTACGTATGTCGCTTTATTTTCCATTTTAGTTTATTTGTTTGCGGTTTTCTTCTTCATAATAAATATCAGCCAGCGTAACTATAAATGCAATACATGAATTTATGTTACGTGATTTTTCAGTGAACCCATTACAGACTTCTGTACATGTAATCATTATCAAAGCTTTTTGTGAAATGGAAGCGCAAATATGATGAAATATACATGTATCCAGTGGCGGATCCAGGGGGGCCCGGGGGGCCCGGGCCCCCTCCCCTAGCACAAAAAAGGTAAAAACACCCTTTTATGTTAAAAAAAAAGAAGAAGGGCCCCTCCCCTGGCGCTAAACTGGGGTGGAGGTAGATGTTCAGCCCAAAAAAAATGCTCACTTTCCCACCAACCCCCTTTCATGTGCTAAATATATATATATATATATATATGTATGTAAAACCAGGGGCAGCGAATTCTTTTCATGACCGGGGCGAAATGCGAGGGACGAGGGAGCAGTGGCGTAATGACCAAAAACGTTTTGGGGTGGGGGTGGGGCAGAACAAAATGCGCATCACCACCATTCTTACATGTTACATGAAGCCCCCTCGGAACGTTTTTCAAAGTGTGGGGGAGGGCTAAAGTATTTACGATCAGGTAGAGCAAAACAAGTGGAGCGTAACTTGGCGTGGGGTCCAGGGGCGAAGCCCCGGCGAGGGTCAAGGGACAGAGCCCCATGAAGCACAGGGGTTTTAGGCATTTAATTACGGTCAGATGAGCATATTCTATTACCTTATTTGTGTCACTGGCATGCAGGTCACTAATTGGAGTGGGGTCCGGGGGTGGCGGACCCCCAGAAGCTCAGGGGTTTTAAGCATTTAACTACGATCAGATGAGCATCCAGGGGCCGCCTTAGGGCCTTTGATGGGGTCCAGAGGGCAGAGCACCCATGAAGTTCAGGGGTTTTAGGCATTTAATAACGGTCAGATGAGCATCCAGTGGCCGGCCGCCTTAGGTCCCTGGTGGGGTCCAGGGGGCGGAGCCCCCGGAAGCTCAGGAGTTTTAGGCATTTAATTACGGTCAGATGAGCAACCAGGGGCACGCTTTAGGGCCCTTGGTGGGGTCCTGGGGGCGGAGCCCCCGGAAGTTCAGGGAAAAGTCATGCCATTTCAGCAACATTTGTAAATCACTGGTATCGAATTAGAAGTAAACCACATATATATGAATTCTATTTGGGGGGCAACTGCCCCCGAGCCCCCATCAGTACGCCAGCGCGAGGGAGCATAGTGAACGAGAGGGGTGAAGGGGACGAAAGTGACTACCCCTCACATTTTTGAAGTTTTGTTGTATTCAAAATCTATAGTATAAAAACAAGCAATATAATTTTTCACATTTCACTTTTCTACGATATCTACTTGTACATTGTAAAGGATATTATGCGAGGGAGCATAGCTCCCTAGCTAGAAGATTTTTATTTGTCTAAACGCTGCACTCTTTGGCCCTCCAGAGCCTAAAAGTGTGTTGCAGTCTTCAGTCAGTATTTGCTATACATTTTTCTTTTGCACCTTTTCAAATTTTTCCGGGGGACGACCCCCCCCCCCAAAAAAAAAAAAAAATCGAGGGGGACGTGTCCCTCCCCCGTCCCCCCGGGATCGCCGCCCCTGTGTAGAACAAATACTGAGAGTAATCAATGATACATTCATCACACTTTGCTAAATGTTATAGCTTTATGGAATTAACTTAAAAAGCAAGAGGTCTGTAAAAATTTGTTGTCGCTTGTAGGTATATGGTTTCACAAGGTCTTCTTCCGCATTACAATCTTCATCAATTCGTTATTATGTTTATCAGTAATGATGAATTTCATATATTTATTTCATCCCTTTGTAGGTCTAGCATCTACTATTGTACATATGTCGCTTTGTGTTCCATTTTAGTTTATTGGTTTACGGTTTTCTTCTTCTCAAGGAATAGCAGCCTGCGGAACTATAAATACAATACATGCATTTCTTTTACGTGATTTTTAGCTAACCCATTACAGGCGTCTGCACATGTAGTTATTATCAAAGCGGTTCATGTAATGGAAGCGCAAATATGATGAAATATACCTGTATCTATTGATGAATTATTGTTTAGGATTTGGTTCAGTTACAATAATGATAACAGGTCATAGAATTGTGTCCACTTTTACTTTGTAAATCTAATATGTTTTTTATCGAAAATAATATCGCTAGTGATATTCGTTTGTCTCGCAATGTATGGTCAATAAGGGATCTAAAAGATCACGACGTTTCGTGCGCCTAGTACGGGAGCCAGGTGGGTCAACCTAGCTGGAAAGGAAACCAATTATCATGTGCACAGATGTAAAGATCGCATAGCTCCATATAACAAATCGACCGTCTGGCATGTTCTAAGTGGTGGGTGTGGCCAAGGGGAGCCCCCTCCCCCAAAAAGCGGCCCTTTTGACGACAAATTAGTATTTTGTAAATAATATTTTAAGGAAACCTTGAACCACCATAAGTTTGGTGTCATATGAAAGAAAATTAAATTATCTACATTTTGATACCTGTTTCAGGTATTCTAGGATTAATTTACATAGCAAATTTAAGTTAAAAACATGATTTTTTGGTGATTTTTTTCGAAATATTGAATTTTATCAAAAAAGATTATTTTCCATATATCAAAATTGGAGAGGTGCATTTTTTCATAACTTTCCAGGAATTTGCTTATGTACAATGACAATATCCTGTGCGAGGGAGAGGCTTATATATCTTTTCAATAAAAAGTTATAGCAATCCAAAGTTATTGATTTGATTTCCACATAAACAACATTTTTGCCCACATGTGTATTAACTGTATGCATATACGTGCATTAGTGTATTGAAATACCCGTACAGCTGGAGGCGGACGCGTACGCGTGCGTCCGTTCTATATTCTTGCCAGGATTCTTGCTTCGACGAGCAGGAACATAGCGCATGCGCAAATCATTTGGAAAATTGGCCCAGCTATATACAGCTAAGTTACGTAAGAGGAACAATAGACGTGGCCGAGGGTAAAGGTCGTTGTCATGGTTATAAACTCCAACAATAGAAGAGCGGAAATAAGGTGAGGGTATAGTCTATAGATTTATTCACAATGATCCTTGTATACTGTACAAGTGTACATGTATATCGGGTTCAGATAACCCTTTTTTTTGGGGGGGGGTTGTTGTTTTGCAGTTGTCGTTACTGTTTTCAAAGAATGTTTACGGGATCACGTTCCGAAGTACTCCCAAATAACTGATCATAATTATAACGTAGAACCAAATTTGACTCTTGACTAACTGAAATATTCATTCAAATATATAACAACGATGGGAAGATAAAGGAATAATACAAATGTGATTTAGTAAAATGTCACAGACGCAAAGATGACATGAGAAAGGATCGTTTCTCTCTCTGTCTCTCTCTTTCTTTGTCTCTCACTCTTTATAGTTATTTTTTCTTTCTCCTTTTCTCTCTTTTTCTCTCTGTCTGTATTTCTCTCTCTTTCTCTCTCTCTCTCTCTCTCTCGCTCGCGTTTTTAGCTCCATTTGCCATCTTAATCTCTGGTACTGTTTTCCGTTCCGCTATTTGCTTTTATTCCGAAAGTATTCCTTTCGATCTTGAGATAAACTATTATACCATAACCTCGACATGAAGAAGGAAAACACGGTACGAGCGCCTGATGATATCGAAATAAAAGAATATTACTGTACAATAATTATAAAAAGTAAAAATGTTGAGTGTAAATCATGATTAAAAAAAAAAGAAACTGAAGAGGAATCCACAGCGGGGGCGGTTGGTGTTGATCGGAGAGACAAATAGCATAATAATAAATAACAATACGTCCAACTTTCTCTCTCTCTCTCGTTTTCTCAATGTCATTTTCTATCTGCATCTTTCATAGTGTTTTCTGTTCCGCGATTTTTGATGAGATCGTGTTTCGACTTACTCCTAAATAAAATTAGATGATCATAATTATAACGTAGAACCAGATTTGACCCTATCTGAAATATTCATTCAAATACATAACAATCATGGAAAGATAAAGGAATAATAAAAATGTCAGTGACTTAGTAAAATGTCACAGACGAAAAGATGACATGACATTGTTTCTCTCTCTGTATGTCTTTCTCTTTATCTCTTGCTCGCTTTCTCAGCGCCATTTTCCATCTTCATCTTTGGTACTGTTTCCGTCCAAAAGTATTCCTCTCGATCTTGAGATAAATTATTATACCGTAACCTCGATATGGAGAAGGAAAACACAGAACGAGCGCCAGATGATTTTGATATGAGAAGAATATTACTGTAAACAATAATTATAAAAAGTAAAACTTTTAAATGTAAATCTGTGTTGCATCAAAATGATATGAAAAAAAATGTTTATTATGCTTGTAATCGAGAGAAAAAATAACTTTGCATACCTAGTCGAAACTATTTTATGAGAAAAGTTTATGTCATTCTAATCTAATCACAATAGGAATCATGCGGAGTTTTGGTTGCTCACAAGCAAACACATGTTTTCTTAGTAGTCAGGCAAAATAAACCATTAAACCAAACATGGCGATAATATATTATATTCACGTTGATCGATGCACTAACTTGTCTTGGTCATGGGCAAGATTATGGCAAGCGGCTGGAAGGGGGCGGGGTGGGGTGGGGGGCAGGAGGCGCGGATCCAAGATTTCTTAGGGAGGGCCCAAATTTGAAATTGTGCGAGCCAAATATTGGTACGTAATGATGACCACTAAAGCAGTGGCGTAATGAGCAAAATCGTTTGGGTAGGGCAGAAAAAATCCGCATCACCACCACTCTTACATGCAGGCCCCGCTGAACGTTTCTCAAATTGGGTGGGGGGAGGCTAAAGTATTTACGATCATGAAGAGCGTAGCGTAAATGGGCGGGGTGGGGTGGGGGGCAGGAGGCGCAGATCTAAGATTTCTTAGGGAGGGCCCAAATTTGAAATTGTGCGAGCCAAATATTGGTACGTAATGGTGACCACTAAAGCAGTGGCGTAATGAGCAAAATCGTTTGGGTGGGGCAGAAAAAATCCGCATCACCACCACTCTTACATGCAGGCCCCGCTGAACGTTTCTCAAAGTGGGTGGGGGAGGCTAAAGTATTTACGATCATGAAGAGCGTAGCGTTAATGAGGCGGGGTGGGGTGGGGGCAGGCGGGGGTCAAGGCGGAGCCCCCGGAAGCTCGGGGCGTATATATGGGCATTTAATTACGGTCAGATGGCATTTTTATACTTTATTTGTGACACTGGCAGGACAATAATTGGCGTTTGGTCCAGGGGGCGGAGCCCCCGAAAGCTTAGGGGTTTGGGGCATTAAATTACCGTCAGGTGAGCATCCAGGGGCCGCCTTAGGGCCCTAGCCGGGTCCAGGGGGCAGAGCTCCCGAAAGCTCAGGGGATTTAAGCATTAAATTACGGTCAGATTAGCATCCAAGGGCCCGCCTTAGGGCCCTAGGTGGGGTCCAGGGGGCAGAGCCCCCTTAAGCTCAGGGGTTTTCGGCATTTAATCACGGTCAGATAAGGGGAGAGGCAAGGGCCTTTCGCCCCCCCCCCGATCCACACCTTGTTGGCGGGGAAAATCACTCATGATCTCCCCCACCTTTCTTCTTCCTCTTTTTTTCCTTTCCCTTTCTCTCCTCTTCCCTTTTCCTTCTTTCTCTTTTAAGTTTGCGGGGGGGGGGAAGGGGCAAGGGCCTTTCGGTCCCCCCGATCCACACATTGTTGGCCGAATTAATCGCAACTGATCTCCCCTTGTTTTCATCCTTTTCTTTTCTTCTTCCTCTTTTTGTTCCTTTAGCTCTCCTCTTTCCTTTCCCTCCCCTTTTTGGAGGAGAGGCAAGGGCCTTTAGGTCCCATTCCCGATCCACAACTTGTTGGCGGGAGAATCGCAACTGATATCCCCCTTTTCTTTTTTTTTTCTTCGTCCTCTTTATTTCATTCCCTTTATCTCCCTTTTTCCCTTTTTCTTTCCTTTTCCTTCCTTCTCTCTCTCTCTTTTTTTTTGCTGGGGGAAGGCAACAACCTGGGAGACAAGGCCCTTTCGCCCCGATCTCCCGTTTTCCCCTTTTCTTTTCTGATTCCTCTTCTTTCTTTCCCTTTCTCTCCTCTTTCCCTTTCCCTTCTTTTCCTTCTCTCTCTCTCTTTTTATTTTTTTTTGGCGGGGGGGCTAGGCCCCCTGGCTCCCCTGGATCCGCGCCAGGGGAGGCAACTGCCAATGTCCACATTTCCTGAAACATCCCAGAGTACAGAAGAAGAACTTATCAATTGCACTCAGCGCTCCAAATCCTTTGAACTTTCTGCACTACTAAATGTCTAATCACTTTTGTCCAGTTAATATACCGAGATACTGGCCAAAATCAGAGGAATATCTACAATAAAGCACCTTTTTGGCTCAAAATTTATATTTCACACACTACATCACTCATTGAAATTGATATCAGGATGAAGGTATTTTAATTATCCATCTTTTGACACCAAATACATGGTGATTAGAGGTTTTAGTTAAAAGTTATCTTTAAAACTCGATGTAAACACACCAAACAGGTCCTTAATACACTAATGCACGTATATGCATACAGTTAATACACATGTGGGCAAAAATGTTGTTTTTGTGGAAATCAAATCAATAACTTTGGATTGCTATAACTTTTTATTGAAAAGATATATAACCCTCTCCCTCGCACAGGATATTGTCTTGTACATAAGCAAATTCCTGGAAAGTTATGAAAAATGCACTTCTCCGATTTTGATATATGGAAAATAATCTTTTTGATAAAATTCAATATTTCGAAAAAATCACCAAAAATCATGTTTTTACTTAAATTTGCGATGTAAATTAATCTTAATTTCGTTGAAATAGGTATCAAAATGTAGATAATTTAATTTTCTTTCATATGACACCAAACTCATGGTGGTTCAAGGTTTCCTTAAAATATTATTTACAAAATACTAATTTGTCGTCAAAAGGGCCGCTTTTGGGGGGAGGGGGCTCCCCCTGGCCACACCCACCACTTAGAACGTGCCAGACGGTCGATTTGTTATATGGAGCTATGCGATCTTTACATCTGTGCACATGAAAATTGGTTTCCTTTCCAGCTAGAAAAAAATAAAATGCTCAAAGACTATAGCAAAATCATATTATATTTTACAGATTTATAATTTTTTGGAAGTGAATTTCAACATTATTCACCATTAGAATGAAACCATTAATAGTTCAACTTTCTAATTTCCAATTTGTCCCAGTCTCTAAAAACAGATCCCCAACTGTTCTTATATCTGGACTATGAATAGTTGACCGACGGTTGAAATTGTGATGTGGTTAATTTCATCTGAATATTTTGGAAAATTATAGTTTATCAAAATCGTTTTTTCCAACACTTAATGTTCTTGCCAAAAACGATGATTAAAATCTATTTATTTTGAGAAAAATATTCCTTAAGCTACTAAACAAGAACGTTGATTTTTAATCAAACGGACAAATGATGAGAGGCGATGGGGATTATCGAAATACATGTAGTATATTTAAGCTTACTACATGCACCTCATACATAATTATGGACTTGGCCTTTGGTGCAATAATTTGGGAAATAGATAGACAGACAGAGACAGAGAGAGAGGGCGAGAGGGAGGGAGAGAGATTGAGCATGTCTCATATGTGGATGCAATGTTAAGAAAAGCAAATGATCATTGCATTCAACAGGCTCCATTCTCATAGAGCATCTTCATGAGACTGTACGTTACCTGAGATGTGTGGAAACTTCAACGATAGTCAAGTCATCAACATACTTCTATTATGTTCAAGGTCTATAATTATTTCGCTTTTGTAATGCCTTATTTTGCTACACAAGGACGTTTTTAATTTTGTTTTGGTGTTTATGTTTTAAGCATGCTGAGATGCTATACCGACATAAATGTGGTTCAAATCAGGCTCAATAATGCAATAATCTTTCGGATGTCACAGTTAAATTTAAAGGTCAAAAATCTATTTTAGTTGATGAAAAATCTCCGGTTGGTATATGACTCAACGGCAGGGAACGTTTTCACGGCTGAATAAGAGTGGTAAAACTTTATCATATGTACAAGTAATCCCGTTATTTAAATCAACTGATTTAAATCTAAAATCTTAACGTATGCCACATCGCTGTCCGAAAGTAATTCAGGATTATTCAGAACAGCCCCCTCGTCCCACACCCTCCCTCTTCGTCTCGTACGTATGTCGAGTGTATAAGTCTCTTGGCTGTGAAAATGTAACTATACAACATGCCATAACGTCATATTCTTTTAAGAGATTACAAATTTGTATTTATCTCACTGATAACAATTCGGTAAAAACGAGAGAGGTATATAACTGGCGTGATATTTATTGTAAATCACATTCGTGGTTAGTATTAATGCCCCTCCCCCACCCCACCTTGAAAAATTCTAGATCCGCCACTGGACAGGCGCAAGTCCATGCAGATAATACATTATTTACATCGAAAGTTTTTGTGTGTTTTTTATGAAAGCTGCATAGTAAAGAAAAAGAAAATATATCCCGTAGCAAGGTACACTCTCTTCTATCTGATTCTACAAAGACCGTGAATGCTTTAAACATAAATTATTTTGGAAATGCCAACCATGCGTAATTCCTTCCAATTTACTAATGAGGAAATGTTCTGACTTTGAATGTTTATTTAAAAAAACAGGTTAATTAGCATGCTGGCTTCAGTACGCTTTGGACTACAGACTATGATAGTAAGTCACGAGGTATAACCGATAAATGATTATGATATCAAACATTATATTATTAAAGTAAACATCAGACTAAATCAAAACAGCTCTATGTATAGACATGTGCAGAGGCGTTGTTTAAACAGTGTAAGTGGAGTGTTCGTTATGCATGTATGGACTGGGGATGGGTTCAGTGGCGTAATGAACAAAAAAGTTGGGGGCTGGCAGACAAAAATCCGCATCATCCACTCTTACATGCAGGCCCCGCTGAACGTTTTTCAAAGGGGATGGGGGGGGGTAAAGTATTTACGATCAGGTAGAGCGTAGTGTAAATTGGCGTGGGGTCCAGGGGGCGGAGCCCCTAGAAGCTCAGGGGTTTCATGCATTTTATAACGGTCAGATAAGCATTCATTCAGGGACCCGCCCAAGGCCCCTGGTGGGTTCGAGGGGGCAGAGCCTTCGGAAGTTCAGGAGTGTTAGGCATTTAGTTACGGTCAGATTAGCATTTTTGATACCTTATTTGTGACACTGGCAGGACACTAATTGGCGTGGGGTCCAGTTGCGGAGCCCCCAGAAGCTCGGGGGTTTTAGGCATTAAATTACCGTTAGATGAGCATCCAGGGGCCTGCCTTAGGGCCCTAGGTGGAATCCAGGGACAGAGCCCCGGAAGCTTAGGGTTTTAGGCATTTTATAACGGTCAGATAAGCATTCAGGGGCCCGCCTTAAGGCCCCTGGTGGGTTCGAGGGGGCTGAGCCACGGGAAGTTCTGGGGTTTTAGGCATTTAATTACGGTCAGATGAGCATATTTTGATACCTCATTATTTTGTGTCACTGGCAGGTCACTATTCTTTCTTTCTTTCTCTCTTTCTTTCTATTTCTCTTTAGCAGGGGCGGATCTAGCTTTTGCTAAGGGAGGGGGCAGTTTGACCAAATGACAATGCGGAGCATCGTCCACGAGCCGCGTAGCGGCGAGGCGATTTTGGGGGCTATTTTGAACCCCGGCCCGTAAGCGATGTTTTCCTGGCATCTACTAACACAATGGAGACCACAAAAAGCAGTGCTTGATAACGTCTTTTAAATCAAGTAACAGCTAAAACAATTTGACCCAATGACGATGCGGAGCATCGTCCACGAGCCGCGTAGCGGCGAGGCGATTTGGGGGCTATTTTGAACCTATGGAGACCACAAAAAGCAGTGCTTGATAACGTCTTTTTTAATCAATGAACAGCTAAAACAATTTGACCCAATAACGATGCGGAGCATCCTCCACCAGCCGCGTAGCGGCGAGGCGATTTTGGGGGGCTATTTCGAACGCCTTAAGTGATGCGGAGCATCATCCGCGAGCCGCGTAGCGGGAAGGCGAATTTTTTTTTTTGGGGGGGGGGCTATTTTGAACCCTCGTAAGTGATGTTTTCCTGGCATCTACTAACACAATGGAGACCATAAAGCAGTGCACGATAACGTCTTTGAAAATCAAGTAACAGTTTAAACAGTTTGACCCAATGACGATGCAGAGCATCGTCTACGAGCCGCCCAGCGGCGAGGCGATTTTGGGGGCTATTTTGAACTACCGTAAGTGATGCGGAGCATCGTCCACAAGCCGCGTAGCGGCGAGGCGATTTGGGGGCTATTTTGAACCCCCGTAAGTGATGTTTTCCTGGCATCTACTAACACATTGGAGACCATAAAAGCAGTGCATGATAACGTCTTGTTAAATCAAGTAACAGTTTAATACACAGTTATATCCAGAGTTATCATGTGTTTGGTTAAGTTACCAGATGAGTTGAATATCTTCTCACAATATTTGCACTTGAAAGGTTTCTCTCCAGTGTGCGTTCTTTCTTTCTTTTTCCCTTTTTTTGGGCGGCCCAAGGGGTTAAACCCCTAAACCCCCGTAGATCCGCGCCTGTTTAGTATACTGTTTTCCAAAAAGTGGGGGGGAGCCCGTCGTTCTGCGGGCCCTGCTATGTAAGCCTCTAAATAAGCATATTTCTTGCCTGACTGTAAATTTAGGAATTTGTAATTTTCCAACAAACGCATAAAAAGTATAATTTAATAAAAAGTGAGGAAAAATCTCGGATTATTATGTCATTTCAGCAACATTTGTAAATCACCGGTATCGAATTAGAAATGATCCACGTTTGAATTTTATTGTGACACTGGCAGGACACTAATTCCCCCATCAGTACGCCTGTGCCCCCCAACTACACCTTGTTGGCGGGAAAATCGCAAATGACCTCCCTACCTATCTTCTTTCTCTCTTTCTTTCCTTACCTTTTCCTCCCCTTCCCTTTCCCTTCCCTTCCTTCTCTCTCTTTTAGGTTTGCTAGGGGGAGGCAAGGGCCTTTCGCCCCCCCCCGATCCACATGTTGTTGGCGGGATTAAACGCAACTGATCTCCCCTTCTTTTCACCCTTTCTTTTCTTCTTCCTCTTTTTTTTCACTTTTAGCTCTCCTCTTTCCTTTCCCTTCTCTCTTTTTTTGGCGGCGGCGGGGGAGAGGCAAGGGCCTTTGGCCCCCCCCGATCCACAACTTGTTGGCGGGAAAATTGCAACTGATATCCCCTTTTCTTTTCTTCTTCCTCTTTTTTTCCTTCCCTTTATCTCCTCTTTTCCTTTTTTTCCTTCTCTCTCTCTCTCTTTTTCTTTTTCTTTGCGGGGGCAAGGCCCGCTCGCCCCTGGATCCGCACCTGTGGAACATTCCCTCCGGAAATGACCCTCCTCGCATCCAAAACAAACCCTGAGCGCAGGCGACTGCGCATTCCCCCGCGTACCGCCTAGAGCTGCCGCGATATAAGCTCTACTCTAGGCCGGACATACGGGTATCCAGCTGTTTTTTGAACCAGACTATATCACTACGCCCAACCCCCCAATCTTGCCCACTGTTCCTTATTAATTAAACCCCTTAAAACGAAGTAGGTAATAAACACTCCTTTTGTATCCCCTTAACCCCTTCCTGGACCCCTCCCCACCCCTAGCCCCTAATCTTCCAGGCTACATGACTATGCCTTCCTCTTTTCATCACCCTTAAACAATACTGCCCTCTGTTCATTAATAATAAAACCCTTAAAACAAGTAGGTAATATACACTCCTTTATATCCCCTTACCCCGACCCCCTCCCGAGCCCCTAATCATCCAGACTACATCACTACGCCCAACCCCCAATCTTGCCCACTGTTCCTTATTAATTAAACCCCTTAAAACGAAGTAGGTAATAAACACTCCTTTTTATCCCCTTAACGCCCCTTCCCGGACACCTCCCCCACCACCCCCACCACTCTAGCCCCTAATCATCCAGGCTACATGACTATGCCTTCCCTCTTTTCATCACCCTTAAACAATACTGCCCTCTGTTCATTAATAATAAAACCCTTAGATTCAATAACCAGTGTGTCACTTTAAAATCCGCCTGTGCGCGCCCATGTGCACGGCCGTATGACACAACGTATGTATTATATGCATGTAGAGCTGTTAACTGAAGTTAGAAACCCAAAATAATAAAACACACTAAAGTATAGGATAACCGAACTCGCCCATGTGCACGGCCGTATGACACAACGTATGTATTATATGCATGTAGAGCTGTTAACTGAAGTTAGAAACCCAAAATAATAAAACACACTAAAGTATAGGATAACCGAACTTTCAACTTTGTTTGGGTGACATTTCCGAGCATCCGAATGCTTCCGAAGACGTTGCTTCCAAGACCTATGATGCCGAAGATGACGTTCTGTGTGACGTCACAGGTCTACTAAATAAAATAATAAAATTCACTTTTGGCTCAGATATATACTGTTTCGTATGTTTTTCAGCGTTTTAACCCTCTTGAAACCATTCTAAGGCGTTCCATGCGATACAATGTCAAAATGTTGGCTACAACATACATATCTGGGGCATTTTAGGTCATTACCTGGTATTTTACTACGAAAGTAATTAAGAGTGTTCCGTTAAAGCCCTAGTCGTGTGGTGCGCCACCTACCGGTGGTTCCGGGAACATTGCGTCCAGACTTTTCGCTAAACTGGATATACGGTTATCTACTAGTACTAGTATTACTGTTAGTGGATACCAAGGCCCCCAAAAAAAGAACATTTTGCTCTTCCTGGCTATTTGGGAATGTGTCAGTTTGCAACAGAAATGGAGAACCGCGCATTTTGTTGAAAATCATGTGATATATCACGAACATTTATAAATCACTTGTATGGAATTGAAAATAAGTCATGGTTTAATTTTTTTTTTTTTTGGGGCTAGCGCCCCACCAGTACGCCAGTGGATGGGTTATTGGTTCACGGCCCTTAATATTAAAAGGTATGATCTCTCATAATTAGTTGTATCTCCTATATACAATCTTATATTTATAATGAATATTAACTTACGAATAGTTTTATTTCACGGATACTTACAATCCCGTAGTAAGACCGTGTTTAAGTACAGCAATATTGGATTTTTATGCTACAGGGCCCAAAGCCCTCTTAACAAACAACAATCTTTAATAACAATATACAATAATTGTTGTATGCAACTAAAATCCTTACATTTGATTGGCTATGAGCAGATTCGTCTTAGATCTATTGCAGTTGTTTTTTGAACATGTTTTATGAAACAGGTTCCCCATGTATACAAACAAACCAGCAAAGAGAGTCAATCGTCCACTGTCCTGTATGGTTAAAAATAAACGGTCCCAGATTTGCTAATGTCTAAGAAAAAAAATGAAAAAAGAGGTATAACTGCCAGTATCTTAAACTTTCCGAAAACAATGATATATGGATTTCCAAGCAGGGGTTCACGAGGGGTGTTTACATCCCCCACCCCTCCCCTAAAATATTCAAAGGTTTAATGGAAAAATAAAGGAGCAGAATGGGCATAATGGCTACTTCTTGTACAAAAACGTGAAGCATTCTTTTGCAATTTGAACAAAGTATTGAGTCTTCCTTGAGCTGAATTTCCCCACAAAGCAATACAATATGCAATCATATATATATATATATATATATACAATCAATTAAAACATGAGTTGTAGAATGATTACGGCGGAACCATATTGGCAATCTGAAGGGTTTTTTTTTTCGAAAGGAAATTGTACAGCCAATTAAAAACTAATTTTTCTAATAATTTCGATATGCAAGGCAACAAATATATTGGTCGATAATTTTGAAATAAATGGCACTCATCTTTTTTATAAATTGGGATAATCTTAGCAACTTTAAGTACCAGTTCCCAGCGATATGTTAAATATATAAACCAGAGGTTTGGCAAAGCACGAACAATCTTTTTAAGCATATTGCATCCAATGTTATCGTACCATCATTTTGTATTTTTTTCAATGATCTACAGACATTTATTGATTCATTTTTAGTAATAGAATAATAATAAATAGTCAGTATGAGAAGTAATATTAAGTTGAGTTGTACCAGAACTGGTACAACAAGTGATAATATTTTGTTAATTTTCCATCATTTCACGAAGGTAGTGTGGGTTTATAATTATTTAGAAGTTTGTTAATTGTTTCCCATATACCTCTGATATGATTTTTCAAATTTCCAAACTTTAAATAAAAGTAAAGTTTTCTCGCTTTTCTTAAAAATGTATTTATTCTGTTCATATACTTTTTAAACTTATGTTCACTAAATATGACCTATTGTGAACGAATTGTTTGTACAATCTGTTTTTATTTCTAATGCATAGTATTAAACTTTCAGTTATCCAAGGTTTCCTTATTCTAAATCTCTTAGCATTACTTGTCACCAGAGGTGAACACTTGTTATAACAACAAGCTGTTAAGGAAATAAACCTATCATATATTTGTTCTGAATCAAGAAGCCTGATAAAAAAAGACCAATCTATTTTGTATAACTCACCCAAAAAGTAATTGAATATCCTCACTTGAGATTTATCGACTGAAGGATTGAAAATGTTTTGTATCATTACTGTGATGTTTCACAATTTCAAACATAGACAATTCAGGCAGGTTATCAGTAATATCAGTACAAATGGTTCCACTCGGTCATTTGGAGTTATTACAATTCAATAATATATTGTCAATTAATATTGCAGTATTTAATCTTACACGAGTTGAAGATGTTATCAAATTTCGTAGACCAAGTGAACAATTGAGATTAAGAAATGTATTAGCACTGCTATTATTTCCAGCAAAGTTATAAGATTTCAAAAAATCTATGTTGAAATCCCCGGCTATTATCAAATCATGTTTTTCACAAGAAATATTATAAAAGCAAAATGTCATTTGGAGCTTACATGCATATATCTGGATCTATATCAGTCAACGGATCATGTATTCTCGTGCTTCAAATGTATACAAATGACACATCAAATCAAATAATCTTCATAATACTAATAGTTTGGATTTGATAGCGAGTTTTAATACCTAGGACAGGAAAAAGATGAGCATGTGGCAATTACATACATAAGCCATATGAATTGTAAATTTATTTACTGGCCTCTTGCTTTTAACTTTAATTTTTATAAAGATATACAATTTGGACAATTCTAGATAAAATTGATGATCCTATTTTGTGTTCTGCATAGTTTGGTATCTTAAGACTTAATCAAATAAACAGGATTTGCGAGATAGCTCTGTATACCTGGTCTACCTGGTATACATTTAAAATGAACAGCGAATCAACTATGGAATACTAAAATATTGAAATACAAAACATGTATTCACAATAATAAAAGTCTATGAGTGCGTTCATTTGCAACAGAAACAATTTAACTGATATGTACTTTCAATTCCTTATGATGTTATCATTATAAACACAAATGAACAAACAAACATAAAATGAGCTACATACATGTCACTCTGATTGTCTTCTTGTTATAGGACTATACGGGGGTGGCCAAAAAATGCAACGATATTTTGGTTGGCGGTATCTCGCGAAGTATTTAACCATCTTTAATGACATTTTGTAGGTAATTTGCCACTATTATCACCTAACCTCCATGTGAATTTCACAGGGATGTAAGTTAAAACTACAGAGTTGTTATTTGTTTTTTTAAATGTACCATTTATTAAATGTTGCAAAGAGTGCGCGTCGGAGAGCGTCAGTGCACATTAAGCGTATACCTTTCGCTTTGGTATTAATTGAATTAATGATATCCATTCTCAGAAGATCTATGAATATTGTTTTACAGGCCCTTTAGGTTTCTCCACTTATCTTTTATTTTATTTGATAAGTCACTATGCATATATGAAAGAGAGACTAAAGGCACTAAATTACCTCAATGTGTGTGAATGATACTAACCTTAACTCTTTACCCCTTTGTTTTACCCACGTTTTACAAAAAAATAATCGTAACTTTGTGACTTTCATTTTGATTTTTTTTTTAATTCACGCAATCATTAGGGGATACTATTACACATTTACCTCTGAAATTTTATTTTTGATGTCTGAGTACTTTTTAGCATGTTGCCAATCAAATTTTCGTTTCATTTTGTTAACGATGCCCTCAGTGGATATCTATATGGAATTTTATCGCACGTAGGGCGATATAAATGATTTACATTCATCAGTGACAGCATGCGTCAGCGGCGGCGTTTCTTTTGTGATGAGTTTTAGCGGCATCGTGAGAGGAAACAATAACATACCGGGCCCCTTTGTTGTCAGCCGCGCGGTATCTTTCATGTGCGCGTAGCTATAAACGGAATTTGCGCGAGGTATGTTTTGAATGTATGTATGGAATTCAATTGGCCGGGATGGATTGGGTTCCCACGGTGTTGGTGAGAGAATTCTCATTCACCTTGTGGATTTTGTAGAGGATGGATGTAGACATTAATCGGTGGCAAATTAATTTACCCTCCACCACCCCCAATTTGATTTTCCACCTCCTTACGTTTTTCAAGTGTATTCGATAGTAGGTTTTACTAATATTAAGTGGTCAGGAAGTGTGTGATTAACATAACGGTTTAATAATGATCGTTTTCCACCTCAGTCAAGTAAATCTTGATGTCGAAGCAATGCTTGGCAGGTTGGGGCTTTCCTGCGAGATTTTATTTTTCCCGCTTTGCGGTTTTTAGCAGGTTTTCACCCAATCCTGGGGTAAGGGTCTGGGTCTCCTTCGTCTCCGCACTGACGCCGGGTCGACCTTATCGTCGCACTTAGGATGGCAAGTTCGAAAGAGGGCGCGCGAATTTTTATGTTGGCCGATCTTGTCCATGGCGGGCGACGATGGGCCGTCCCGGGCTGGTGCGGGGTCGTTGGTTGTCTCGATCATGGCCCAGGTCGAAAAACCAGTTGAAACCAGTAGGCAACTGGTCAACTGGTACCAGTTCAAACCAGTAGTCAACTGGTACCAGTTCAAACCAGTATATTCAACTGGTTTTTAATATGGAAATTGAGACAACGCTATCTGAGACCAGTTGACAAACCAGTTGAAAAACCAGTAGATTTACCAGTTGATATACCAGTTGATATTTCCAGTTGATTTACCAGTTGAAAACCAGTAGATTTACCAGTTGATATACCAGTTGATATTTCCATTTGATTTACCAGTTGAGACCAGTAATCAACAGATATTGTGATAATCAATAATCAATATTGGCATCTGGCCACCAACAGGACCATAATATATTAACTCTTGCAATTACCCCATCACAGAGATCATTTGAGGTCGATTACAGATAAGTCTCATACCATTTTAGAAATTTAGAGCTCGTACCATAGATATATACAAAATTATACATTTTGTTTCCTGGTTAGTAATTACATGTATCAATATATCTATTTTTACGTCTTAAATTAGATGAAAAACATGATCAAACATATATAATATATTTGTCAATGATTGACTAAGAAAATAACAATCACAAAATTGATGTGCATTGTCACATTAGCTTGATAGATCATGATAATTATATTTTCTGTGAAAATATGCAAATTAATCATGAATATGCACAAGATACAATGAACTGGTTTTTGAACTGGTAAAGCAACTGGTATTCTACTGGTCAACTGGTAAATCAACTGGTAATCATCTACTGGTTTTCAACTGGTAAATCAACTGGTATCATCTAACAGTTTCAACTGGTAAATCAACTGGTAATCATCTCATGGTTTTCAATTGGTAAATCAACTGGTTTTCAACTGGTAATCATCTACTGGTTTTCAACTGGTAAATCAACTGGTAATATCAACTGGTCTCATAGATGTCAACTGGTAATCATCTACTGGTTTTCAGCTGGTAAATCAACTGGTAAATCAACTGGTAATATCAACTGGTCTCAGATGTCAACTGGTATTTATACTGGTTTTCAACTGGTAAATCAACTGGTAATCATCTACTGGTAAATCAACTGGTAATATCAACTGGTGTCAGATGTCAACTGGTATTTCTACTGGTTTTCAACTGGAAAATCAACTGGTAATCATCAACTGGTAAATCAACTGGTAATATCAACTGGTCTCAGATGTCAACTGGTATTTCTACTGGTTTTCAACTGGTAATCATCTACTGGTTTTCAACTGGTAAATCAACTGGTAAATCAACTGGTAATATCAACTGGTCTCAGATGTCAACTGGTATTTCTACTGGTTTTCAACTGGTAAATCAACTGGTAATCATCTACTGGTTTTCAACTGGTAAATCAACTGGTAAATCAACTGGTAATATCAACTGGTCTCAGATGTCAACTGGTATTTCTACTGGTTTCCAAATTGTATCAACTGGTATTAACTGGTACCAGTTGAGACCAGTTGAGACCAGTTCAAACCAGTAGATACCAGTTGGAAATCCTTACTGGTTTCAACTGGTATCAACTGGAATTTCGACCTGGGGGGGTTGTCATAGATTAACTATGACAACTCTTTGTCCAAGTTCCTTTTCCCCCTATTTTTGCCTCTTCGCATATATATATGTGTATGCGTATATATGTTAATATATACATATAAAGGTTATTATGTGTATTACACACTGCTCCAAAATACCTCATGGGAAGGTTGTGTTTTTGAGAATATGAATTGGATTATTTTAGTAGGCCATTGTATCTTGCAGAGCTCAATATTTATTGGTTTCCGGTTGGGGCCCCGATGATAACAGGCATTCCGTCCTGTCGTTTATTTATAACATGTACCCGCCTGTAAAGTGGGCATCTGTTCGCCTGTTTTATGCAGTGGAACTGTTTGCCTTCTTTGTATGCAGTGGGGTGTTATACGTGCATCCTGTGCTCACAGTTCCAAATGAGGAGGTAAACTCTGTTCGCCTGTTTAATGCAGGGAACATTGTCGCCTTTTTACGGGCTGTGGGGGGATGTACACAAGTTCTCGTCTGTTGGTGGCCCCTATGCAGAGAGTACTTTGGGTTGTTTTCAGGTGCAGATACTTGTATAAATTGATCAAAAGATTCGAAAGTAATACCCGGGTCCTTCCCCGGGGTGGATTGGAGCAGTGTAACATTTCAAGTAAAAGTATCCTATATTCAGTTGGGAAAGTTTGTGTCGTAGTTGTTGCTATTGTCATGATGTTGATATTCAGGGTAACAAGATTCCATCCTCTATTAAATCTCAAGTACCCGCAAAAACGCATTCCGTTTAATTTTGTTGCTGTGAATGTAAATAATATACATGTATACATACGACAAGTTAAAATTTGAAGTTTCAGACGTTTCACAGAGTCATTTACATGTATCAATTTTCAACCTATTCTATTTTCCGAAGTATTCAGAAGAACACTAAGTTTAGAACCCCCATTCTACCTTTCTCCCTCTCTGTACATAATTGTATTTACATCAGGTGCGTGTAATTGTTTGTGTACGATATTCATTTGTTCCAAAACACTTCCAGATTCAATATGTTATCATTTTGCTTTGCCAGTTTAATACCTCAGTCACTCCAAGGAGACCGACACCAGACCGAACAAGACATTACATTACCTCCAATGGCGTCAGTTTGGAATTGGTTTGACGGTGTGAATTATTGTTAATAAGTAAATATACCATCAGCTTCTGGAATGTGTCTGGATTCCGCTAGAGAACTCAAAGAAATTTTGATTAATGTACATATTTTAGACTTGACTGTGTGCTTTGCTTAAGATTACGTAAACTCTTCTACATTTTTGTATCTTAATCCAAATTTCATTTGGGATGTGTCTAATTAAATGTTTTTTCAAGAGCTTTGAAATAGAAACTTATTCTTTCAATAATTCGCTATAGTAATTTTAACTGCTTCTGTATTCATTCTCTTTCTCTAATTACTTAGTTCCTATGCATGGAAGAACTAATGGTAAACGGAATGCTTATCTTGATGATACTGTGCTTTAATGTAAAACATGTAGTAGGAAATATCTTTGAATTCCAAATGAACACCATTTTATTAACTTAATTGTACATGAATGAATATTATCCGTTTCAAGATGATTCGATTCCTTGGTGCATTTTGAAGGTAACAGACTGAAATTTAGATGGTGGACAATGATCTTCGATTGACAATGATCTTTTTTGACAATAGATGATTCTGATGGAAGTTGCAGTGACAATTAAAAAAAGTATATTGCCCAGATACTTGTAGACTGTGTAATAGAGAATACAATCACACAAATTATATTTAACATTATATTTCTTGTATAAACACAATAAAATGCTAAATCAATCTTTCTTTTGAACATGTTAAAGGTATGTAGTTAGAGTAATCTGTTTGCATGTTTATATGATAATTTCGATTGTCAAAATAATTATCTCACCATTACCACATCATGACCATTATGGAAATAAAACGTATCCCTTTGAATAGGTGTCTGGGCAGTCGACGAGGCTCCGGCTGTGTTGGGTCCAATATTAGGACAGAAAATCAGTTAGTAATACAAATAGAATGCGGGCAAATGTCACCGAAATATTTACAATCAGAATTAATTCTGTTAATAGTTAAAAGTCTTTGAATTTGACATTCTTTTTACGAACAGTTACACAAGACATGTGAGAGGATAAGTGTGTGCGTGTTTGTGTGTGTGTATGTGCGTGTGTGTGTGGCTGGGTCAGGCCCAAATATCTATGGGCTGGGTGCGCGTGCCTGCGTGTCTCATAGTATACAAATAATGCACTGTTGCAAGTGTGTTAGGGCAGGGTCAGTGCGCGAAGTTTAGTCAGTGCCCATAGTGGTATTGCACGCGCCCGCAAGGCAAGTGCATTATCAATATCGCACTGACTATTAACCTGAGTGCACTGGAACTGCCCTAACAGTACACACGAGCGAAACAGTGCATTATTTGTTTTATAAGACCGGTCGGCAATACATTCTTACAATATAGTCTAGATCTAGAGTATAGATAGATATTAGATCTAGATCTAAGTTAGATCTAACTCGATCTAGGCCTAAAATATGCTAACGCTAGATCAGCGCTTGAAAATAATGCACAAATTAAATTTGGCTGAATTACGCGAAAAAGATATCGGCAGATATCGAGCATCGGTTATCAATTTTTGATGGGAGATGTTTTGCACTGTGGGAGAAAAAATGCACGCCCACGTGATGTCAATTGACCAAACGGATTTCTTAGATTCTAGAACCCATCTCAAAATGTGTATGCATGCCCATGTGCGTACTACTTTGTGGGCTTGGTCAGAATCGCTAATATCTTTGGTAAAGGATTAATCCTCATATATCAAATCTCTGAAATACGATATCATATTAAGTCCATTTTTTTTTTCTTCAAAAGAGTTTGATTCCTTGTTTCACAATCATTCAATTAATAACAGACACCAAAACCATAAGTTTACTGGTAATTTATCCAAAAGCAGTCTTTTAGTTTATTAGGTTTCAGGTATTGATAGAAATTACAGAGTAAGATTAAGAACTATAAATTGGCGAAAGACTTCTGTCAAAATCTCCTATTTCTTTAGTCAGCAGACATAATGCATGTAAAGTATACACTTCGAATTTCATTTTTACGACTTCCTCCCTCCCTATCGCATTACCTTGTGTACGTTATATTCATTTAATGTAAACGTAAATTAAGCGCGTATCTTGCTTATCTTTATGATTTTGCATAAAGACCATACCTTTTGATTTTGTTTCTAGTTATAAATCCTATTAATTCGTATCAATTGTTTCGTTAATATTAATGATATTTCCATTATGAAAAGTAACGGTCTTACAAACAGCTGACACCAGTGCCTCAGAATGGGTCCAGATATTAAATAGAATTTCATGGCTGAAAGAGATGTGGTGTGTGTGTGTGTGTTGGGGGGCGTTTTGCACAATCTGTATGAAATAAGAGAATTAAAACAACTGAGCTAAGGGAGAATGATATTATAATACATAATTTACATTAGTCCAGATTCAGTCAGTATTTTCATATTTTGTTATTCTTCAATCATCAAGGATCCTTACACGCATATCCCACAGATATGGCAAGAAAGGCGAGGACTGTCTCCGTTTTAGCGGTGAGGGTGTGTTTTTATCAGCTGATTGGGCGCGCTACACGGAAAAGTCCAGGCAGTGAACTACATTTACATGTATACAGTGCGTCCCAGAAAAAACGAAACCGAGAAATATCGATGTTTTATCATAACTTAATCACAACTATAATTAATGAATGACACATATTTGTAAAGCTTAGAGCCATTCTGTGTTCTGTGATACGGCACATTTCCTTACAATTTCAAACACTCTTACTATACAATTTTGTGATTGCATTAAATGTGCAATAATAACAGATTTATTCTGTTTCTAACCTCGATTGGGATGTTGTTATTTGTTAGCTCTAGTTACCAAATAATACGTATGTACAGTTTACAACTAAATTATTCATACCCTTACCAAGTTTTTTTTTGTGAAAAATCGATCTGTCCCAATTTATATTTCTTTAGAATGTGAAATGCTTACATAATTATATAAGTATTCAACAAAGGCCAAATTCAAAGCAATCCACCTTTAATTCTCGAGTTATGAAACACACAAAAATCAGATATACAAGGGTATGAATACTTCAGTTATTTACTGTATATTGTGTTGACTATAAATGTATGTCCATGTTCGTGATTTGGTATTAAAATCATACTTCAAACTTCAAACGATTTCTATGCATGGCGCGATAAAAAAGAAAATGTAGGCCTATGCCTACATAAACCTAAAGTGATATCGCAGTTTTTTGTAATATATATTTTATTCATTTTTATTATTTTCATAATCCTAGGTTCGTCATGTTTAGTCTATTTGTCTCTTATCAATCATGTAGATCAACGACCAATATCTTCCTGCGTTCGTTGATAACCTCTGAACTCTAGACTTATTTAAAATCAATATATGAATGATAAACATCATAAACGGTGGTGAATCATACTTTACATGCGTACAACATTATAAAATAGAGGGGCGTTTGTAGAACATTTCCTTTGGAGAGAGGGGTTGTCTAACTATATTATTTTATAGAAATAAAAGAAAAATGTCCCAATATAACTCCCTAGATGCTATGAAAGGGTTGACGTCATAAGGTATGGGATTGCAGTATGGTCAGAAAATGAAAGTGATATTTTGAATGATTCAAAAGCATTATATGATGCAGTATCTATGTAATACTCACTGTAAGCATATTGTTTGATTTTGTTCATTTTTTATTTGCTGCATCGATCCTCATCTTCCTCGTGACATGTTTGATATGAAGGAAATAAATAACGTAAGTCACCGATCATTTCAAGATGCAGTGGCGTAGCTAGGGGCGCACGGGGGGCTCGTGCTTCCCCGATCGAATTGCAAAAAAGAGTGATGAGAGCCAGGGGAGACAGATGAAAGAAAAGGAAAAAGAACGTGAGATAATGTAAGGAGATAGATTGCTCGAAAATGCTCTTCAAAGATAATACTATTATGGAAATCATTAACGTGGGGACACCATCAAAAGTCAGAAAATAAATCTGTTGTAAGACATGGAGTGATCCGATCTGCGTCTTGAGAAGAAACAAAAAAGGAGTGAGAGATAGAAGACAGAGACAGAGAGAATATGTATGTTTGTCCACTTCATTTTTAAATGCAAAATGTTTCCACTCTACAGGGGAAAGGGGTAAATTCCCTCCCTGCCTGGTCAATCCACCCCCCAAAATTGCGGGTTCTGATACTTGGTTTTCATAGAGATGACGTTATTCAAAAATATTTTAGTTAATATAAGTAACTAAAATCCTTTCGCGGTACCCGGTTGAAAAACGCTGTACTTGATGGTCAAACTGTGAGGGGGAAGATTGACTAGGCTGGGGAATATATCCCTTGACCCTTTAGAGTGGGAAAATTTTACATTTCAAAGTAAAAACGGACACACATACATACCATCTTCAGTTTCTTACCCATGTGTCTTCTATCTTTCACTGCTATCTCCATTTCATTTTGTTCCCTGCTGTACGCTACACCAAGGACGCAGATCGGATCGTCCCAAAGCATTTTTCGATAATCGTTTAATGCACCTCTTAAATCAGATTTTATTTAAGACTTATCATGTTGTCCCCACGTTACTGAGTCATTTAATATTACAATCTTTAAAGAGCGTCTTTTTGCCATTCGATGGGGGGCAAGTGTCTCTGTGTCACTTCTCCTATAGCTACGCCACTGGCTTAGATTACAGACTTTGATCATGCCTAACGTGGTATTAGTGATATATTTTTATGATATAAAATATTAATGTAAACATCAGACTGAATTCAAGCATTTATTCCAGGTAGGCCTATATATAGTCATGTGCAGAGGCGTTGTTTCAACCGTTTGAAGTGGGTGTGTGTATGTCTGTGTCGGCAGGGGAGGTGTATAGGTTATTGGACCAGAGGAGTGTTTCACAAAGACTAAGATCGACTTTAAGTTGGACACAACTATGGCAGGCCGTTCATGCCACTGTTTGCTCTCACCGTTTACTGTCATTGGTCTTTCAAGGGACGTACAAATCGTGGTCACAAATCTACAGAATTTACATTTTTTTATAATTCATTATTGAAGGAAAAAATAGTATCTAAAGATCATAATGGTGAGAGCAACTAGTGGCATGAATGGCCTGCCATAGTTAAGTCCAACTTAAAGTCGATCTTAGTCTTTGTGAAACACCCCCCTTGACCCTGTAAAATAAAAAATAAATACCATTAATTAATCATATTTCATTCAATCTTAACAACCTACGCTTAATTCAATGTCACAGATAGGTACAATCTAAAGTAAGATTGTGTCTAATTGCATCAATATTGGAGATTACTATATTTTAGACATTAGATTGTTACGATTGATAGTAAATCGACTTTTTTGCTACAGTTATCGTTTAGACGCAGCCTCTTACTTAAGAGGCCCGGATTTTGCCAATTTGTGAATAAACAAATTAAAAAAGGAATATATCCACCTCCCCTTATTTAGAAACTTTCCGACAAATGTTAGATTTGCGAGCAGAAGTTCACGAGGGGTGTGACATCCCCCATCCCACCCCCTAAAGCTACACCTCTTAGCAAACATCCACGCGAGTTATTATCGTTCTTTGCTGTGTGGACAAATTTCTCAACATGGCGGTTAAAATAGCACTGGCTGTGGGATTATTCTTCGTAATCTGTGTGCTACCTGGTAAGTGATTGCAAGGATTCATTGTTCAAGGATTTTATGAAGTGGCTTTTAGAAAAGAAATATCTGTACAAATATTATTGTTAACTCAATAATTCGTTTGTTCTATGGAAAATAGGGCCAAAGGAAAAACTTAAATTCTTGCTATGCACGCTAGGCTGTGAAATGGAGCAGAATTATATTGAAGTAGTAAACCCTGAAAGTGAGGGTGGCGAACCCGAGCATTCCGGTAGACCGATAGCCCACGAGATAGACGGCCTTTGAATTGACGATTTAAATGAAAGTTGGAGTGGCAATAGCAAAATGTTTTTTGCCAACATACTTGTAGACTGTGTATTGGAGAATTATATTTTACATTCAACTTCTTGAATAAACACAATAAAATGCAAAATAAATCTTTATTTTGAGGTGTGTAGTTGCCGTGAGCTTTATGCAGGCTAATATGATAACTAATTTTTTTTTTATCTCACCATTGCCACATCATGACCATAATGGAAATAAAACGTATCCCTTTGAATAGGGGTATTGGCAGGTCGATGAGGCTCCGGCTGTGTTGGGTCCAGGATTAGGGCAGGACATCAGTTAGTAACATAGATAGAATGCGGGCAAATGTCACCAAAATATTTACAGTCAGAATTCATTCTGTTTTTAGATGTAAAAAAAGTTTTTAAATTTGAAATTGTTTCTTCAAACAGTTACACAAGATATGTGAGAGGATATGTGTGTGTGTGGAAGTGTGTGAGTGGGTGTGTACGTGCGTGTTATTGGCTGGGTTTGTGTGCCTGTGTGTCTCATAGTGTGTAAGCGCCATGTGCGTACCACTTTGTGGGCTGGGTCAGAATTGCTAATATCTGCGGTATAGGATTGATCCTCATATATCAAATCTCTGAAATATGATATCATATTAAGTCCACTGATTTATTTTTTCTCAAAAGAGTTTGATTTCTTGTTTTGGAATCATTTAATTATTAACAGACGCCAAAGCCATAAGTTCACTGGTAATTTTTTCCAAAAGCAGTCTTTTACTTTATTAGGTTTCAGGTATTGATAGAAATTACAGAGTAAGATTAAGAACTATAAATTGGCGAAAGAATTCTGTCTAAATTTCCTTTTTCTTTTGTCAGCAGACATATCTGCAGGTAAAGTATACACTTTGAACTTCTTTTTTAAGACTTCCTTATTGTCTATTGCATTATTTTGTGTACGTTATAATCATTTAATGTAGGCGTAAAGTAAACGCGTATCTTGTTTACCTTCATAATTTTGCATAAATACCATACCTTTGGATTTTTTTTTCTAGATATAAATCATATTGATTCGTTATCAACTATTTCGTTCATGTTAATGATATTTCCAATTTTGAAAAGAAACGGTTTAACAAACAGCTGACACCAGTGCCTGAGAGTGGGTCCGTATATTAAATGGTATTCATTGCTGAAAAAGATGTGGTGTGTGTGGGGGGGGGGGCGTCTCGTAAAAATGTGTATGAAATAAGAGAATAAAAATAACTTATCTAACTAAAGGGAGAATGATATTATATTAAATCATTTTCATTAGTAGAGATTCTGTCCGTTTTTTTATATATTTTCATTCCTCAATCATCAATGATCTCCTACACGCATCCCACACAGATCGCGCGACCCTCGAAAATACACCCGTCGAAGGTAGGAATAAAAGGCAAGGACTGTCCTCGTTATAGCGGTGAGGGTGTGTTATTTTCTCAGCTTATTGGGCGCGCGACAGGGAAACGGTCCTGACAGTGAACTACATTTTCATGTATATACTCATGCTCCATTCAACTTCTCTCTCTCTCTCTCTCTCTCTCTCTCTTGTTCTCCTTTTTCTTATGCCATTCGACTGGAGGGGAACATGTACGTGACACATTTTAGTTCCTTCCGAGGTATCATTTTGATGTTAATCATAATTTACTATTGTATCGCCTAAAAAAAACATTTTTGGATTTTGTAATGGAACTGTTCGCATATTTCAATAGTTGATAGTAGATAACATAATTGAATATAATGAACATGGTAATAATTATAGCTAAACATACAATATAGAAACATAATTACATGGTAATAGTTATAACAAAATATACAATCATAAGTATGATAAATACATTGCAAAACAAAAGCTAAATAAAGTGGGGGGATCTACTGAAAAGCAAAGCTTGTATTATGTAGGTCCCGGTTAATTGGTCTGTATATAAATAAGGGTATCTAAATAAACATAGGATATTTACAAAAGCATGTGATTATACGAGAGTTATCTTTAAGTGATATATTTAATACTAAACATAGCGTAAACAATGGAGAAAAAAAGGGGGAAGAGTTGATGTGTTAAAGTCTTTGCGATCGTCTTTATCAATTATGTAGATTTGACAACAGCAACATAAACTGAGTTGATACCCCCATTCTATGATTTGTGATACGGCACATAACCTTAAAATGTCGGTCATACACTCTTACTGTACACATTTTGTCATTGCATTCATTGTGCAATAATTAAGGATTAACTCGGGTTCTTACCTCGATTAGCATGTTGTTATTTTTTAGCTCCAGTTACCAAATACTACGTTTGTACAGTTGACGACTAAATTATTTATATTTGACAAAGTTTTGTATTTTTATTAAGTATGTGAACAATCGATTTGTCCCGATTAATTTTTTTTGAAAATGTGACATATTAAATACATCTAAAAGTATTCAACAAAGGCCATAATTTAACCAATCCACATTTTATTCTTGAGTTATGAAAAAAGAAAGAAAACAAAAAGATATTTCCAAGGGGTATGAATAATGCAGTTGTTAACTTATATTGCATTGACTATAAATATATGTCCATTTTTTTGATTTGGTATTAAATTTAAACTTCAAACGCTTACTATACATGGCGCGGAAAAAGGTAAATGTAGGTTTAGGCATACATAAAACTAAACTGTCTGCGTTCGCTGATAACCTCTGAACTCTTGGCTTATTTTTTAAATCAATATATGAATGATAAACGGTGATGATTCATACTGTACATGTGTAAATCATTATGAAATGAAGGGGGTGGTAGACAATTTCCTTTCCTATCATACATTTGTTCTGAATCATGATTAAAAAATATACCAATCTATTTTGTATAACTTACCCTAAAAGTAATTGAATATCCCACTTGAGATTTATCGATTTAAGGATTGAAAACAATAATAATAATAATAATAATTGGATTTATATAGGGCCTTTTCCAAAGGATACAAGGCGCTGTCTCTTAGTCTATCAACAATTTAAGAGGAGTTGTAGAGGTATGTTTTCAACTGTTTTTGAAGAAATCCAGTGAAGTACTGTTTCTTAAGAACGAGGGGAGTTTGTTCCAAATACGTGGGGCTAAGGACTGAAAGGATTTGAAACCAGCCTGTTTACGGGATTTGGGAATGACAAAGGTAGGAGCTGATGAAGACCTAAGAGAAAATGGTGTTCTTTGTTGCTGAAAGAGTGAGGAGATGTATACAGGAAGTGTGGTTGACATAGATTTGAATGTTTGAACAAGTATCCGGTATTGTCTTGTATCATTACTGTGATGTTTTACAATTTCAAACATAGAAAATTGAGGCAGGTGATCAGTAACATCAGTACAAATGGTTCCACTCGCTCATTTGGAGTTATTACAATTCAATAAAATATTGTCAATTAATGTTGCAGTATTTAATCTTACACGAGTTGGAGATGTTATCAAATTTCGTAGACCAAGTGAACAATTGAGATTAAGAAATTTATTAGCGCTGCTATAATTTATTAGCACTGCTATAATTTATAGTTATAGTTATAGTTATAAGATTTCAAAAAAATCTACGTTAAAATCTCCGGTTATTATCAAATCATGTTTTTCACAAGATACATTAAAAAAGCAAATAATTATAAAAATGTATAGAATTGTTAATGTCAAAAAGAAATTTCTGTAAAAATCGCCAACAGTGTACTTCGAAGTAGGTCCGAGTTTGAGATCAACAAACAAATATTCACAAGTTGAATCATCATATGCTTTCAAGTTATCGTTCTGAACTGTAGACATAATGTCGTCTTGTGTAAATAGTGCAACACCTCCTCCTCTACTTTCTGGACCTATTTTTGGATAACTATGATTTGGATAGGTGACTTCATGTCAAACAGGTCTCAGAGAGTAAAGTGTAAGGATATTCTCTCACAAACAAGGATCTTAAACACAGGTAATCCGCAAGGTTGTGTCCTTTCGCCTACATTATTTACATTATTCACAAGTGAAGTAGAAAACCAGACAAATTCTTGTTGGAAAGTTGTGAAATATGCAGACGACACTTGCATAATTGGTTTAATTACAGATAGGAATGAGGACATGTATAGAACCAAGGTGGACGATTTTGTTATGTGGTGTAAACAAATGTCACTGATCCTCAATATTAAGAAAACGAAAGAAATGATTGTGGATTTCAGGAAAAAGGATAATGTCATTCTGCCGTTGGCTATTGATCAAGATGATATAGAGATGGTTTCAAACTACAAATATCTAGGAACCCACATTAACAAGGATTTCAGTTGGAATACCAATACTCAAACCATTGTGTCAAAAGTTAACCAAAGGTTATACCTCCTAAGGAAATTGAAAACATTCAATATCAGAAGGGAGACTCTTCTCTTCTTCTATGATAGCATCATCAAACCAATTATCTCCTTCTCCTGTCTTGTCTGGTTCTTTGGTCTCACCTCTCAAAATAAAATGAAACTGATGAGGGTAATGAAAACTGCAAGTAAGGTAAATGGCTTACCGGTCAAACAACTCGAAGAGATAGCTGAATCAGCAAGTTCAATCACATCATTGAGGATGAAACTCATCCTCTAGGCATATTTTTTTTCAACAAATCAGGACGTGTCCGGCTACTGAAAGTCAAAACAAATAGATTTAGGGTATCATTTCTCATACGTGCCATGACACTGTACAATGACAGGTTCAGGAGGTAATTGTTAATTATTAATTATTAGTTACAGAATCAGTTATTAAGGATATATGGATGTACTGCATATTTATTTAAACTCTGCTAATCTGCCTATTTAACTGTATAACGATATTACCAGTAGTGATCTCTGGTATGTCTATGGTTGTAATTTGTGTGTAATTATGTTTCTATACCAAAGCCTATACCAGTCTGTACTCATATTCTATTGTGTGTCGTATTTATTCCTGATTTTGTATTTTGTATAAATTGATAGTACATGTATGTTAATTGATGTTATATAAATTGAGAAACAGCCGGAAAATGATTTTTATGCCATGTAATTGTGCATGATCAATAAAATTGAACTTGAACTTGAACTTGAACTTGAACTTGATGTATAAATATATAACCCTGTAATTAATACGGAATACCTGGTTGACCAGGAATCCAAGTTTCTGATATGGCAATTATTGAAAATCTATTTGACAGTGTATCAAGTAAAATATCTTATATTGTCAATTGTTTTACAAAGACTACAAGCATTAATGTGAATAAGACTGAAATTAGATATATTATTTACAAAGTAGGAATTCAATTCACTTGGCGTATAACATGAACATGTGTCATTTTGAGCGTACATGCATATATCTGGATCTATATCAGTCAACGGATCAGTCATAAAACATGAACATAATATTAGATACAGATCATACATGCTATCGTAAAGTAATATTAAGACCTCTATTTATCTTTACTACAAAGCATGTGCTTAAAGGTACTATGTCCCATTTGCAGGCCGAAAAAATGAAAAGGTTAAATTCCAACGGTATTTGAAAGACAATACTAATTTAGAACTTCCCTAAAAAAAGGGGGGCTTGAAAATGTCTTTAAGTGGAAAAATAACGACTATTAGTTGTCGAATCGACTTAGGAGCTATAGAGCCAGTAAGTAATAGTCTGATTTTATAGACCATTGTACCGAATGGTCGTACGTTTTATACTGCGCAAAGATTCAATCAGTTTAATTTTGGCCATTACAAGAAGTGGGTTATTGATGTAGACAAATGCTCATGTACCCTTTATACAGCTCATTTTATGTATGTTATTACCAAACATAAAAAAAGCCAGTCAGTCATTTAATAGTGTCTGACAGTAAAGTCAGGCAAGTAAACGGGTTTCCTTGCATAATTTGAATATTAGGACACTGCTAACGTTTAAATTTCACAGATAGGACATACATGATGTAATTATCGTATGTGGTAAGGGGGCACTTAAAAGAATGTGAAAGAATGTGTGTTTTTCTCTCGAGTTTGTCTTATCATCATACCTGGGATCTGCGGGTGCTGGGGTTCCTGCAGCAACCCTCTACATGGACTTTTTTAAGGGGGTGCATATAACCCATGGAAATTTGTGTAAACCTTCAAATGATGAGTTATCATCGAGCCCCCCTCTCAATATTTTGTCAGCTCTTGACAAACATAATAATCCAGATGAAATACGCCATAGGAGGAAATCATTTCTTTACAGTATACGAGAAAGGAAAGAAAAATGTAAGAAAGACACCAAAGAGAACTTTTAAGATTAAAGAAAAGATTAAAGAAAAAACTAAGAAAAAGAGAAAGGAAAGAAGAAAGAAAAAATCGTATACAAAAACAAGAGGTAGATAAAAGAAAAAAAAGAGTGAAGACATGGTATCAATATTATCTTCCTCCTTCGCATATGCTTCCAATATGTTCATTTGAACCAAATTCATGACCCCATACCAAAACTTTGTAAAGCCTTTAATTTATTTTTGTAATTATAAGATAATGAGGAATTTGAAGTACTTAGCAGTTAAAATGTTTCTGTTTCATCTGAGAGCGCTCATAGACTTTTACTCTTGTGAACACACGTTTTGTATTTCAACATTTTAGTTTGCCATAATTACTTCGCTTTGCAGTTTAAATGTATACCAGGTATACAGAGCTCTCTCGAAAATCCTTTTTATTAAGTTTGAAGAAGTTTTAAGATACCAAACTATGCAAAACATAAAATAGGATCATCAATGTTCTCTAGAATTGTCCAAATTCTATATCTTTATGAAATAAGTTAAAAGCACAAGGTCAGAACATAAATGTACATTGCATATGGCTTATGTATGTAATCGCCACATCCTCATCTGTTTCCTGTCCCAGCTATTAAAACTAGCTATCAAATCCAAACTATTAGTGTTATGAAGATTATCTGATTTGATTTGACATTTGTGTACATTTTAAGCACGAGAATTGTATAATATTCAAGGATATACATCTGCATATGTTCAGAGGATAACCCATGAAAGCTGACAATTACTGATAGCTTATGACCAGTGGGCTTGTGAAAAGAAAATGTTTAAAAAGATAGCAGGTATATTTACCAATTTTTAAAATGAAAGTGAATTCAAATTTTATTTAAAATTAATGAAACCATTATAGCAAAAGCCTTCCATTTTCCAATTTGACTTGGCTCTAGCGTAAGGCAAAGTCAAATCCCTGAATTTATTGTATCTGGATTTTTAATATGTAACCAACGGTTGGAATTGTGATGTCGTTAAGTTCATCTGAATATTGTGGGAATATCATAGTTTATAACAATCATTTTTTCCATCACTACATTTTCTTGACAAATAACGATGATGACAATCATCTTATTTTGAGAGAAATGTTATTCCTCCAGTTTTTAAACAATATTGTTGATTTTAAAACAAACGGAAATAATCACAATGAGAAGCGATCGTGATTGACATTTTAAAGCTTGTTCGACGCATATAATACCAATGGAACTTATCCGTTGGTGAAAATGATTTGGCAAAAGATAGAGAGACAGAGATAGCGAGAGGATGGGAGAAAGAGATAGAGAGAAAGAGAAAGAGAGAGAGAGAGAGAGGGGGGAGGGTGTATAAGTGCTTCGATACAAAACATTGAAAATGTATTCTTATGTGCGTGCAATGGAAAGAAAAGCAAAGTTTCATTGCATTTTACAGGCCCCATTCTGATAGAGCATCTACATAAGACTGTAAAGGACCTGAGTCGGATTTTGGATTTGTAGACAACTTCAACGATAGTCAAAGTCAACAACATCATTCAATCATGTTGAAGGTCTATAGTTATATCGAGTTTTTGAATGCTTTATTTTGCTATACATGGAGGCTTTTTGTTTGTTTCTTTAAATAAATATTTTATGTTGTGTTTTTAGCATGCTGACTTGCCATACCGAGGGAAATGTGGTTCAAATCAGGCTTAATAATAACATAGTCTTTCTGATGTCTAAAGGTCGAAAATATATTTTAGTCGATAAAATATATCCTGTTGGTATATGCCTCGGCGACCGGAAACGTTCTATACGCACAAATAATAGTTTTACAAATTTATTGTATTTACAATGCAATCCCGTTATCAAAATAAACTGACTTAAATCTGCAATCTACACGTAGGCCACGTCGCTTTCTGATAATTTGCAGAATGCCACGGTTGGTCATTAAAAAGCACGATTCTCAGAGGGCGGCAGCCTCATCGCTTCCACACTCCCTCCCTCTTCGACTCGTACGTCTGTAACGTTAGTTATAATCGTTAAAGAGATTTCACAATTTGTTTTTATCTCACTGATAACATTTCTCTCTAAACGAGAGATTTTAAAGGGGCTAGTGTGATATTCAAGTTCAAGTTCAAGTTCAAGTTTATTTGTCTTCTTCCAACATGAATGCAATACAATTTAACATATTTATAACATGTAGAGTATATAAAAGGAACACTTATAAGGATCAAGTTCATGTAATGCATTTAAGTGAGTAAAAAAGGGAAGAAAAGACGAGGAGACCTAATTAAAGCTAAGCTTGTAGAGGTCAGGTCCCTCAAAACAATAACATTAGACACCATCAACATCAAAAAACAGCCTGTTATATAATAGATTAATACACGAAATGTACGTCAAAGGCGCTAAAGTACTAAAATAG
Organism: Mesocentrotus franciscanus; assembly: GCA_037976565.1. NCBI lineage: Eukaryota > Metazoa > Echinodermata > Echinoidea > Camarodonta > Strongylocentrotidae > Mesocentrotus > Mesocentrotus franciscanus. The sequence goes on along the minus strand of CP137674.1, from coordinate 20,865,397 downwards.
ATAACTATAAACTATATCCATATGATTATAAATATGGTTTAACGGAGTAATAAAAAAGGGTGGGGAGAAGAGACTATGTACAAAAGGAGGCGATAAGAGTGATTATAAAGTGGGATATAGAAATGGAGAGAGGGGTGGGAGAGAGAGAGAGAGAGAGGGGAAAGAAAAAGACATACTTTCACTGTAAGCATATAGCTAGCTACAGGCGAGAAAAGGAAAGAAAAGGGAAAAGGTAAGTCGGCAGTTGCTATACAGTAGTAAATTAAGGAATGGATTAAGTTCAAATACATTTATACATGTAAATCACGACAGCATAGATTAAGAATCAACTAAGTAATCATTCAATAAGTACAACTTCAGTTTACGTTTGAAGACAGATATACTGACAGAATGGCTAATGCTTGAGTCAAGAGTGTTCCAAAACCTTGGTCCAGTGCAAACTAAAGTGTTGAGAGTAAACCTTGTCCTTGCATGGGGTAAGTGGAATGCAGAAGCACCTCTAGTGGCATAATTGTGAATTTGATTGTTTTTCTTGAAGATCTTGGCTAATGCCAGTGGCAGTAAGCCTGAGTTGAGATCATACATTAAGGAACCCAATTGCATATAATAAATATCTTCTACCTTTAAAATCCTATGACGATAAAAAAGAGGATTTGTATGAGCACGAAAGTCAACATTACAGATTGTCCTTATTACCCTCTTTTGAGCCAAGAATAGTTTATCTAATTGTGTTATTAGAGATTTGCCCCAAGCAAGCACACCATAATTAATATAAGGTAGAATTAAAGTTGAATACAAGATAAGTAATATGTTTTGAGGAAGAGTAGACTTCAACCTACGAATTACACCAGTATTAGATTATTAACATGAGTTTTCCACTTCAATTGTTCATCGATATAAAGACCTAGGAATTTAGTTGATGTTACCCTGTCTATCAGAACACCGTTGAAAATAATGTCACCGGGCAACATCTTGAGCGAATTGCTATATATCATATAATTGGTTTTTGTAAGATTAAGAGACAGTTTATTAGCATGAATCCATGCCGTAATATTGCGCAACTCTGAGTTAACTGTTTGCAAAAGGACCTGTGCATCTTTGTGTGAAAAAATATGCTTGAATCATCTGCAAACAAAATAAAGGATAATACATCAGAAGAATATTGAAAATCATTTATATAAAGGATAAATAAAAGAGGACCAAGAAGTGATCCCTGTGGGACTCCACAGCTGACATTTTGTAACTCTGAATCAAAACCATTAATGGATACGAATTGCTGTCTGTCAGCTAAATAGCTCCTGAACCAATCCAGGGCAGTACCCCTGACCCCGTAGTGGGATAATTTACATAACAAAATGTTATGATCTACTGTATCAAATGCCTTAGAGTAATCCAAGAATATTCCAAGTGTGTGCATGTGGTTGTCCATAGCATTTGAAACTTTATTGATAAAGTGCAGTATAGCATGGGTGGTGGTATGTTTCTCACGGAAGCCAAATTGAAAGTTGGAAAATTTTTACTTGCATTGAGAAACTTTACAGTTCTCACGTAGATAAGTTTTTCAAGAATTTTAGAGAAGGATGTTAATAAGGAAATGGGTCGATAGTTCGTCAATAGTTTTGGGTCACCCTTCTTGAAAATTGGGACAACCTTTGCAACTTTCATGTTCCTGGGTACAATGCCATTTGATATTGACAGATTAAAGATGTGCACTAATGGCTGTACAATTTCTGCTGCTACGTTTTTAACTAGACTGTTGGAGATATTATCACAACCTGGGCTTTTTCCAATCTTCAAAAATGCACTATACTGAGTACTTCTGCTTCATTTGTAGGCATTAAAAACAAACTTTGATGGTTAGGTTCTTTTAAGAAGTCATGGAATGATTTATCACAATTTGGAATACCCTCTGACAAATTCGGACCAATACTACAAAAATAATTATTGAACTTTTCAACAATAGAATTTGTATCATCTACTAATTAAGTCTCCGTCAATTTGCAGAGATCTTATGCTGGATGTTTTACTGTTGCTTTTAAAAATATTTTTGATTACCTTCCATGTTCCTTTTATATCATTCAAGGTTGCCTGAAACTGAGTGGAATAGTAATTTTTCTTTGAGACACGTAATGTTGTAGTTAAGGTGTTCCGATATCTAGTGTAATTCAAGCGTGACTGTTCTGATTTAGTTGTCTTGTATTTATAATACAGCTTATTTTTCTTATTGATCGATTTCAGTAGCGATCTGGTAATCCATGGCATTCGGGTATTTTCCTCTGATTTCCACTATCCCTTTTACATATAGGTACATTCTCATCATACAGTAATAAAAATTTTCTAAAGAAGTTATCAAAAGAGCTATCAACATTTTGATCAAGCAAAACATCACTCCAGTCAGCTGCAGTTAGGGCTTCCTTAAGCTTCGCAATATTTTCGGGATTGCTCCTACGGGCATGCTTATTTTGCCTAGTAATGGAAGAGGGTTTACTCAATGGCATCTTGGCATAAATAGGAAAATGGTCAGATAGATCAGAAATTATGATACCAGCTTCTGGAAAGGGTTGCAAATTTGTGAAGATATTGTCAATGAGAGTAGAGGAATTTTCAGACACTCTTGTAGGTTTAGTGATTAAAGGCATCAAAGAAAAGGGCACCAACAGGTTCAAAAAATCCTCAATACAGCTATTTCCATCGCAATTAAGCAAGTTGAGATTATAATCACCCATAAGAAAAATTGTCTTGTTATTAAGTAGTGGATTTGACAGAATATTGTGTACTTCATCTATAAAGAGATTTAGATTACTTTGTGGCGGCCTATAAACGACACCTAAAACAACATTACGTTTTCCTGGTATAAAAACATCAACAAATATAGTTTCTAACACATCATTCATAATGGTAAGCTCAGGACATATTTGGTAATCCATCACAGATGGAATGTATAAAGCCACCCCTCCACCTCTTTTATTTCGTCTATTATAGAAACCAAATTATAACCTGGAATTAAATATAAGCTAGTATCGAGTTCAGTAGGAAACCAGGTCTCAGTAACTCCTATTGCTGTGAATCCTGAACTAATACGCTTGGTGAAAACACTGAAATTGTCAAAATTCTTACACATACTACGAATATTCAGGTGAATTAAAGCAAGTCCATTACTCTCTGAACCACAGACCATATTAAAGAATTGATTTTCGGTACAATACTTACAATTTATTGTAATTTGGTCATTATTTTCATCATATTGTTGCAAGGTACTTGCATTGGATTCCAAAAAACTGCATATATCATGTTCAGCTTCGACCATATTGAGAGAGTAAGAAAATAGATATTGTACTGTGAAACTGCAGTTCGTAATTCTTCAGGTTGCCAACTGACATGAGATAGAGAGGATGGGAAATACACATAAATATATATAAAGCATCAAAGTACTTAGATTCCAAGGGAAAGGAGACAGCTTGAGAAATAAAATCCATGTTGAAATGAAATAGCAGGGAGTGAAGGAGAAATAAGGTAGGAAAGTGAGGGGGATATATAATGAAAAAAGGCAAGAAAATAACAATCCGTATACAAAACATATTTGCGTTCCATACCTCTGACAGGGCAGTCACATCAAATTTAGAGGCAAGGCTATATTCATAAAGGAAACTTAGTTCTCCGATATTCCTAGCTATAGTAGCTAGAGACCTAATATTAACATGAGTAACACTAAAAGAGTTAACAAATGTAGACTGCATATTATTATCAAAACTATATGTTTTGAGATCAAGATTGTTCTCATCTTGATTATTTACTAACATAATGAAATATTGGGAAATCTAACATAGCCTCAAAATTGAGTGAAACATACTAGGCAAGGAAATGGAGCTTAAAATCGCCGTATTGGACATTGTCCACTCCAAGTTCAAAGAGATCATCCGGGCTCCGGATGACCTTGTAGGCATCATCTTGCAGTTTGCAGACGATGCTTCCGTATTTCGTTGTAGCACTTTTCACAGCAGGGGACTCCTTCGCTCTCATCAAGACAGAGAATCTTAGTGATGTGAGGTCTTCATTGATAAAGACCCCTCTCATACCATCCTTCCCCTTCAACCGGAACCGTCCATCGTAGAGACGGTCTCGCTTTCTCCGCGAAACAAATCGGACGACGGCCTGCCTGCTCCTCCCTCCTTCTCTCCTCTTCCCGAGTCGATGGCACGAAGAAATGTCAGTCGGCTGGATGTCGACACCGACCTCCCTGGCGACTTTACACACTCTCTCCGCAAGAGCATCCTGTTATGAGCATGTTGTGTTGGCATCGGATATGATGATCGTGAGACTTAAATGAAGCAACTCAATGCAAGTTTTATATACAATTCAAAAGTATTTATTATATTTATACAATGACATCGAGGTTACAGTTCGTATGTCTTGTCAGGTTGATGGTTCAAAATACAAGTTCTCTAGATTAGGAAACTTTACAATCAGGAAAGTTTTGGGGAGAGATACAATGTTGGGATGGGTGACTTAAGATGCTTATGATTGGTCAATGGTAAGGGTTGCTATGGTATTAAGGGGAGTGGCAATGGAGAGGTGCAAGTGACTGGGGTTTGGGCCTATGAGTCATATTTCTAGGAATGTGGTTCGATCCTTGAAGTTAACTCTGGGGTGGTCACTAATGGTCAATTGTTTATAATAAAAAGTAATGGGGTCTTTGTCTAGGAATAATGGGGTTCTGTTTTAGTTCATAGAAGGGTGAGGGGTGAATGACTGGGAGGGAGATAGGAGTGGTACATGTATTACATAACATCCCCTTTCGTTAGAAAATGTGGCTTTCCACATTTGTTAAAACAAACAATTAAACAAAATACAAAATAACTCTACTTAGTGAAACTTCACAATTACTTTCTGCCTTCCTCTCTTTTAAAAAACAGTAGAGGAAGAAGAAGAAAAAAAAAGGGGGGGGACATCATAAATTATACAATTAACCAATGAATGAAAGGTGAAAAACTGATAAGTGAAACATGTGATCATTGTTCCATCTTCTCTTACTCTCTCTCTCTCAAACATCTACAAATTAACTACATGGAAATCACTAATATTCTAACACAGACTAAAAGCACAAACTGATAACACTTATATAATAATTATAATACTTAAACACTGAGTCTATTCTAGTTACATATACTTAAACACAAACAGTGGAGACTATTATGCAATCAAACAAACGTTAACTAACCTTAATGCAACATAATTCAGGTTAACGCAAATATATAGGCTCCTTATCCTTTTCTTTAAAAATCAACTACACCAACCAATGAATGAGCAATGATCCAATGAATAAAGAACCTAAACAAATTGTTACTTTGTATCCCAATGAGTTTTATACTTAATTTCCCTAAGTATATTTTGAGATTATGATCACCTTTCAAGCTTATATTGAAATATGAAAGCAACGGGAGTGCTCGAGGTAATGAAAGTAAGTCCATGCTAATAGGCCATAATATACTTCAATGAAGTAGGAACATGGAAATGCAGTACAATCACATACCTTTCCCGCCATTAATGAAATATTCGTATAATCATAAAGACTAAAAAAAGGAATCAAAATCAGTTTAATCTCGAACAGATATTTTCAAATCTGCTAATCATAAACGAAGTAAGAATTATGAGTCTAAATTCATCTCATACCTGAATGTACATGTAATAATAGTCATTACGACCGATGTAATAGCTAATACAAATCTATTCCTATTCCAACATCAAGTAAACCATACAATGAGCAAATCTCTTTATACCAATTCCAAACATAAGTCATGTAGCATTGACTTCCTATCAATCCAACAGTATTTTATATGTTTCATAATATGCCGGTCCGAAGGAAGTGTCGTACTTTAAAGTATCCTCTGTGTATAGTCTGTTTGTCGCAAGTATATGGTCAATAGTTAATAAGTGTCTTTTTAATCTGCTTCGTACGTGGTATAGTGAGAACAAAAACAAATAGCTACAATATTTTAATAAAACAAACTTCGTTTCTATATGCACATGGTTTGTTCAGTTTACCAACATTGCAGAGACAATCTTCATTTAAATTATGAAGTAAACTGACTGTCTGCGGGTTTTAATTCCGTCATACTGCGACAGGTAACTGCATCTCTAACCTCGGGTGAATTTAGATATTACATTCATTAAACTTTCCACTTTTTTTAAAACTAACTTTAACTACAAATTATAAATACGAAACACGAAGGAAAATAGAATAAAAATAAAACACAATCACACGAATGTACTGTCCTTCTTTTAACTGCAGAAATGTTGCAGGTTTACAAAAGCCTCAAACAGTGATAAGCCAATTAATAGTCATAGACTAGCTTGTGACATTACCATTAAATCACAAATTATATTGCTCACCTTTCCACTGCAGATTGGCAGGATTACGAAAGCCCTGGGCAATTGATCTAGTCTTAAACAAGCTTTTATAGGGTGGTGATGTAATTTATTAAACTTCCAATTCCTTTATCATGTATATTGCTGTATTCTATATTATATTATATTTTAAGGGTCGCCCTAACATTCAAACTTGTCTGGTCTATCGGGGGGGGGTCATTTTGGTTAAGTCGATCACCCAAAAGACAGGAGAAAGTCTGTCTGTCGGAGGATGGTATGTCGTGGTATGGTTGTGCCATCGGGTGAAGTTGATGTCGTGGTGGTCTTATCGTTGGTCATATGATTCGTTGGTAGTTGTACAAAATTATTTTTGAACACCGTTCAATACAGAGACTAAAAAGCTTAAATTTTAACAGATAAAATTGCCAAATTTCTTCTCGAACGTCAAATTATTACGGCAAAAGCATAAAGTAAGAGAGCATCAAATCAAATTACTCTTTATTTCAATCTCTCACTCCCACTCACAGTCTGGAACAATGAAAAAGTGTTTCACTTACCAAACTATATAGCAAACTAGCTGATTGATGTGTTAACAAAAAAACAGCGGAGCAAGTTAAAAGTATGAAGAAAAAAAAACACGATTATAGTCGAAAGTTCAGGTTTTAGAGTTAGAGTTATGTAGCAATACAATTATCCGGGTCAAGTGAAGTTACGGTGAGGCGTCGATGTCCTGGGTGTCCTTGTTTGTCGATCTCCTGGGTGTTGTCCGTCGATGTACTCTTAGCTGGGTGTAGCATCCAACGTGGTCTGCTGTTGGCGTCGTCGTCGATGTCAAGGGTGTTGTCCATTGATGTCATATGCGTTGTCAGTCGAGCGTCATGAGGGCTCCCTCTTACGTAGAATTGCCCTAGTGATCAGCTAGGTTGAAGTCATATCGTCGTCATATTGTTCTTGTTGTCGTACTTGTAGTAATTACTTTCCGATGTCGTTGTCGTTGGTTGAGTTTTTCTTTTTCTTTTTCACCATGTTGTGTTCGATGTCGTTTTCAGTTTCAGCCGACAAGATCGAGATATGTAATTGTTCACTAAAAAGTTGCTGGTCCTCCTCACAATAAGTTCAGTAGTAGGAATAAATCCTGCAAAACCGGGTTCTCCACCATGTTGTGTTGGGATCGGATATGATGATCGTGAGACTTAAATGAAGCAACTCAATGCAAGTTTTATATACAATTCAAAAGTATTTATTATATTTATACAATGACATCGAGGTTACAGTTCGTATGTCTTGTCAGGTTGATGGTTCAAAATACAAGTTCTCTAGATTAGGAAACTTTACAATCAGGAAAGTTTTGGGAGAGATACAATGTTGGGATGGGTGACTTAAGATGCTTATGATTGGTCAATGGTAAGGGTTGCTATGGTATTAAGGGGAGTGGCAATGGAGAGGTGCAAGTGACTGGGGTTTGGGCCTATGAGTCATATTTCTAGGAATGTGGTTCGATCCTTGAAGTTAACTCTGGGGTGGTCACTAATGGTCAATTGTTTATAATAAAAAGTAATGGGGTCTTTGTCTAGGAATAATGGGGTTCTGTTTTAGTTCATAGAAGGGTGAGGGGTGAATGACTGGGAGGGAGATAGGAGTGGTACATGTATTACATAACAGGATGCATTATATATTCCATCTATATTATGAGTCATATTCGTGGTTAGTATGAATGCATACTTTATGCCCCTCCCCCTTAAAGTGATCTGGATCCGCCACTGACATGGGCGATTCCATGCAGATAATAATTCATACGCATCGAAAGTTTAATTTTTCTTTTTTTGTGATGAAAGCTGCATAGCGAAGAAAAGGGGTAAAGACATCCCCTAGTTAGGTGACACCTCTTTCTATCCGACTTTACAAAGACCGTGAATACTTTAGATTGGTAAATATTTAAACTAAACATTAATTACTTTGGAAATGTTTAGAATTCCAGTGACAATAACCTACAGTTTACGAGGAACTGTGAGGAAAAATAATAGACTCATTGTAATTATATAAATTTCATTTCGATATACAAATACAATATATGAGGTTATATTCGGGAGCCATGCTGCTCGAACTATGACGATATTCGGGCAAAGAGGTGTCTGGATATCGTCAAATCATAATATTGGGATATTCATGGACCTCTTTGCCTGAAACTATCCCGTTTCTTAATTTTGCAAGTGAGCAAAAATACACTTTACAATCTCTCAAATGTTATTATTTCCTCATCAAATTACCCTAATTAATATATATTTGGGCATCTTGCGGTTTCTGATAATTGGTTTTCATAGAGACGAAGTTATTCAAAAATATCTTTTTAATATAAATAAAAATACTCTCGCGGCACCCCGGTTGAAAAAACGCTACTAGATGGGTGAACTAGGAGGGGGGATTGACTAGGCCGGGGAATATATCCCTTGCCCCTTTAGAGTGGGAAGATTTTACATTTTAAAGTAAAACGGACACACATATATACGCTCTTTCAGTTTCTTTTCCCATATGTCTTCTATCATGTCTATCTTTCACTACTATCTCCATTTCATTTTGTTCCCTGCTGTATGCTACGTTAAAGATAAAGACCAGTTCTGGTCATGCGATTGCATTGTGAAAGAAACGTTGTGGAATCGATCAGAAAAGGTTGATCATCTAGCATATAAGTATTGGTGTGTACTGCAAGGTTCTGGAATCATCAAAATGATAAGAAATTTGGCCCAGACTTGGTAAAGTTACAAGCACTGTACACAGAAAGATGTATATGGGACTACGCGACCACGTGCGCGATATCTATTTTGTCCCAATAGATATAATAATTTACCAAATATATCAATTAGTAGGCGGTTTCCCGGCAAACTTTGTATCATCACGTATTATACGTCAAAACATATTCTTTCACATGATTGGTAATGAGAGCTTCCATTTCATTTTTTGAGAGAGGGGCGTTTCCAAAACTGGTCTTTACCTATAAGGACGCAGATCGGATCGTCCCAAAGCATTTTTCGATAATCGTTTAATGGACCTCTTACAACAGATTTCATTTAAGACTTATCATGTTGTCCCCATGTTACTTTGTCAAATAATATTATCATCTTTAAAGAGCGTCTTTTTTGCCATTCGATGGGGGGGGGGGCAAGTGTCTCTGTGATCCTTTTCTAATAGCTACGCCACTGGCTGAAATTACAGACTTTGATCATGCTTCACGTGGTATTAGTGATATATTTGTATGATATCAAATATTAAAGTAAACATCAGACTGAATTTAAGCATATATATATTCCAGGTATATAAAGTCATGTGCAGAGGCGTTGTTTGAACCGTTTGATGGGGGTGTGTGTATATGTCTGTGTCGACAGGGGAGGTGTATAGGTTATTGGACCAGTACCCTGTAAAATACAAAATAAATACCATTAATTAATCATATATCATTCAATCTTAGTGACCTACGCTTAATTCATAGGTACAATCCATAATAGAATTGTGTCTAATTGCCTTAATAATGGAGATTATTATATTTTAGACATTAGATTGTTACGATTGATAGTAAATCGACTTTTATGCTACAGTTAACGTTTAGACGCAGCCTCTTACGTAAGAGGCCCGGATTTTGCCAACATGTCAATAAACAAATTTAAAAAGCAATATATCCACCTCCACCCCCCCCCCCCTTTTTGAACTTTCCGACAAATGTTTTTTATAGATTTGCGACCAGAAGTTCACAAGGGGTGTGACATCCCCCATCCCACCCCCTAAGGCTACGCCTCTGAGCAAACATCCACTCGAGTTATCATTAATTGCTTTGTGGAAAAATTGCTCAACATGGCGGTTAAAATAGCACTGGCTGTGGGATAGACCGATAGCCCACGAGATAGACGGCCTTACGAGATCGACATCCTTCGATACTGACAGTCAATTAAAGTGACCAACATTTCCAAACGGCCGACAACGTCGGTCTTGCGAACCTTATGAAAATGTAATTGTCAGAAAGTCAACCTGACCGACCATGACCGACATGTCGGTCTCTTGGGTCTTCTAAAAATTAAATACTCAAAAGCTTTGCTAGACCGTGGGCTGTCGTATGTCGTCTGTCTCTTTGGCTTTATTCGGGCAAACCTGCATGTCCCATATAATTTTCTATCTTTTGCTCTTGTTACTTTCTCCACAATTTTTCATGTACACACTGTAAGTGTTTTAGCGTTTTAGTAGGCCATTGAAGCGTCCTCAAGGGCACCTAGTTCTGCAGTCACGGTAATATGCCTACTTTCCTACTTTAAAGTAAACTATGCACAATACCAATTCTTTAGGAATTTCCAAAAGTGCAGTAATTGAACAGATTTGATATTGTGGCCTTTTTACGTTAATTTTGTTTGTTTGTTTTATTTGTTTTTTTGTTTAGAATTTATCCTTTCGCATTACAAACAAAATCAGTCATAAATATGTTTGGGAGAAATATATATATATATATATATATATATATATATATAAATATATATAGTCATGCAATCTGGAAAATATTAATACTCACTATAAGCAAGACCTAACGAATCATCATACTCTTTTTGTTTTTTATGAAATCATAAAAAAATGATTCGATCCACAACGACCGCATATGTTATTCAATTTTGTTTGATGCAGGTCTAAAATCATCCCAGGTAGTTCCAGAGGGTCTGGTTTACACCGAAGTCAAGAAGACACTAGTCCGAGGAGGGCAAGTGGTTCTAACATGTCGCTTCTATGGAGATCCATTGACAGTCTTCTGGCGAAAGGGCCTTGATCCTGACGATCTAAGCCTCATGGTGATTTGGCATGATGGAGAAGTTTCAGGCCCAAGATATGACGATGGAAGTTGCGACGTCGACGAAAATTATTCCTTGATCATCAACAATGTCTCAATGGCAGATGCCGGAAGAATATACTGCATAGTGTCTAACTACAAGGGACCTCTGATGAAAAACTACACTGATATCTTAGTTGTAGGTAGGTTATTTAGAAGAAAATCTTTAAATCAAGTTATAATGATTGTAGGCTTACAAGGTGTAAAAGAGAACAATATTATCGCTTTTGATCAGTTATGATAAACAAAAACATATAACCTACATGTACTTATAACTAATGCTAACTACATTGTAAATCTGTACAATTGAAAGTCTATTACTTTGAGGTATAGGTTTCATGACATTTCCTAAAAACATTTATTGTTTCGAAACCTGTAGATTTCTCTTTTCCCGATCTGTATATTCCTGCTCTTCTCCAACATGTTGTATAACATATATTTCTATACAAAACTTTTCCTACACCCCTTTTCTTCTACATCTTTTCCATACAGTAACTCCTCCTATACAACATTTGAAAACAAAACACAATATGTTACGAAAACTATTAGGATTTTTTTTTACAAAACTAGCTTGAAATTAGTTTGATATTTTTTATCAAAGTGCAGTTTGGTACAGTTTCAAAATATGCCCTGTTTTACATCTAATACATTAATGAAACGACATAGATATATCCCTAATTTTAAGTTACGTTGTAGAATGTTTTCACGTTATCATACCTAGTTGGACATCAAATAAACATAAATTTGAGGCTATTAAATGGGCTTCACTTCAATTAAAGTTAGTTTCATGTTTAAATAACGTACTTTTCTAGCATTTGCTCTGATATAAAGTAGCTATCAACGTTTTTCCTTCAGATACTGCAATCACGACAAATCAACAAGTCACTCTGCAGCTGCGTCAAGCCACATATGGTATCCTGCAATGCACCGTTCACATCGAGGCCAGAACAGTCTCTTGGAAAAAGGGATCTACCTCATCAGCAAATGAAAGCCTGATTGTAATTGAAAACAACATAAATGTTGCCGAAAGAAGTGGAGCCGGATATGACGACGACACGTACAACATCACCCAAGATTACTCGCTAGTCATCAAAGAGTTACAGATCCATCACGAAGGTCTATATGTTTGTGAGGTGACCGATGATACTGGAATATCCTTCCGGAATCACACATTTGTTAATGTGGTTGGTAAGTATTCATCACGTGCATTTGACAAGATGAATAGTTCAATGATAGGACCAATAATGTTAAAACCTTTAATACGAGATGTCCTTTGATTTGCGTCCCCCCCCCCAAAAAAAAAAAAATATATATATATATTTATATATATATATATATATATATATATAATTTTTTGTTTTGTTCAGGGAAAACAAATCAATGTTTTTTAATTCTCAGTGAGTTTGAAATATCTATCTTTCTTACCATTATTTCGTATATTAACCATAGCTATTTATGACGATTGTGACACCAGTAGAGGGTTGTCAATATCAGTGAGGTGTCATGGGGCCTGCTATAGCACACTCATTCAGAATATGTTTAACAGTCTGAATTTGTCCTCATGGACACAGGTCAGAGTCTTTGAGACCCAAGAGGGTTCATGCATGCTGCAAAGCGGCCTGCGCCTGATCGTAGGCGATTCAGCTGAAACCAGGGCTTCCTGGGAAGATTGCTACCAGGAGGGTTAGAGCCCCTCATGGATAGCTGGTTCTGTAGCACCAGCTACCTCAATGTTCTCAACATATTGGCTTAGAGCACGTAGGTCCATGCTTAGAGGCCCCCTTGAGTAAGTCTGCACGGCAACACGGGGACTCTTTTTCAACGAGGAATTTATGCAGCAGGTGGTCCAGCCGAGCAGCTAGGCGGTAAAGCTGTCCGCAGCTGTTATCCAGATTGTCCTGTTGAGGTTGAATGCCCGATATGTGTCTTAAGGCCCGGTCACACATAGAGGACGCATGGGGGACGCACGGCCCGCGCATTGAAAATTTGCAATTTTTGCCAGTGCGTTGTCGTGCGCCCAACTTTTGTCGAAGCTACAGGGAGCTGGCACCAAATGCATAGCGTGTTGCTAGCGCGCTGAGCGCATACAGGGCGCATACAGTGCGCATACAGACCGTATACAGAGCGCACATGTTAAAAACTTCCACGCATGCACCGCGTTCTCAACGCACAGCCAGCGCGCGAACGACAGAGGTGGTCACACATAGACGACGCACGGCCCGCACATTGCAAATCGGAAAAGGTCGTGTGCCTAACTTTTGTCATGATTTTGGAAAAGCTAGCGAGCTAACACAGAATGCACAGCGTGTAGCTAGCGCGCTTTGCGTATACAGGGCGTGTGCTCCGCGTATGTCTGGCGTTGATCTAGCGCGCTCTGCGCGTGTCTGGCGTCCTTTTGGCGTGTTTACTCATGCGTCGAGCTCCGCGCATACTTTTGAGCATGCTAAAAAAATCCCGACGCACACAGCGAATGACGGCGAACGCATAGCGTCGGTCCAGCGCGCTCGACGAACGAGTAACGAAGGATGACGCACACCTAACGCACGACAACGCACTGGCGAAAATTGCAAATTTTCAATGCGCGGGCCGTGCGTCCCCTGTGCGTCGTCTATGTGTGACCGGGCCTTAAACGAAGTGTAGTTAACTACAAAAACTATTTAGCCACTGCAAATTTCGTCGGAGGAGCACAACTGTATAGGTGCATTTGTGTGTGTCAGAGAGGGAGAGATGGATACTACACACTGACCAAAACCCCACTTAGTATAAAATATAAATTATTACGTTAAATTATTATTGACTTTGTTGATTCGTTATTTTATTAATTCATAGAATTGACAGGAAATTTTAAAGAACAATGTGACAAACCAGTGTTTGCTTGATTATATTTCAAACTTAGCCCAGCCTCTGGAACCATTTCCAACCATCCAGGAATGTCTGAATACTAAACAGCATGACTCCAACTACTGCATCCTGGTCGCCAAATCCAGAATGACTCTAACATGCCAAGCGGTGAAGTACTATCCCTCTCTCAATCTTGTCTTTCTATATGGATCCACAGTACTTGAGCAATCAGATACAAGAGAATTGGATAACACAGACGGAACGAAAAACAAAACCATCACTATTGTCACCAGGGGTAACAACGAATTGTATTCATGTGTTGCTTCCAGTATTCCAGGAACTAATGCAAATAAATCCACATTTGTCCTACTCCAAGGCGACGAACTAGTGAAATCAACTCTGGTGATAATCTTAGTTTGTAAGTTATTTCAAATACTGGACATTCTGAATATTGATTTGAAGAAATCCAAGAAATCATCAAATTGTAAATATAAACATGAAGCTATTGAGAAAAGGCAAATTCAGTAACCAGTAACTTTGCTACGGACCTGATCAAAACTATCTGGAAGATGAAAAGGCGGTCCAGAACGAAAGCTTAAGAAAATGTTAAGAAAGAAAGTGATACTCATGAATTCAAAAAAATATCAAGATTATACACCATATGTTTATTATATAAAAGCTAAATAATTACGTATATTTGTAAACAATTTTGTTAACTCTTGTGTCATGGTATCCCGTGAAAGCTTTGCTTATGTCTACCACAGAACAGCATATTGTACATGTGTACATATACTGATACACGCAGCTTCGTATTTTTATCTTCTTTGTAATTTTACTTAAGGAATGTTAACAGAACAAAACGTTTATAAATATCAGATTTTAATCAATTTGCACTATATTATTAGATTTTAAAATTAACAAGCTTTTTGTTTATATCAGAGATTTATGACCACAACGTCATTGTGATATTTTGAGCGCTTTATAGCATTCAAACTTGTTACAATAGTTATGTGTTTCTCACTAATATCTTCATCTGATTTTCTTTGTTCAGTGTGTGCTGCATTGATATTCATCTCTTCAGTGGCCTGTGGCATTTGGAGAAAGAAACACCGTAAGTCACTGAATAGCATGATATGTTTAATGGTGAAAAATACAAGGGGGAAATAACAAGATCAATTCTAAAGCTTTGTGAGAAACACCAATCAATCACCTCAAAATAAAGTTCTGTTTTCTCTTTTGTTTTATTAATTTCAAACGTTGATACTGATAATTGATTACATTAATTTAATTTTATAGGATATTCCACTTAATTTTATAGGTTGGGTTTTTTCTAGCTTTTGATTACTAGCACTGTAAAATAACGAAGTTGTACAACTTTTAATGCGTGGAAATCGTTTCAAAGTGCATTAAGTGCTTACATTACATTACTCTGTACTAATTTACAATTTAAACGTATAACTTTTCCAGTTGACTATTCTGCCGTCCCACGAAGAGCTGCACACGCGGGACTGCAAGGTACAGTTACAAGAATTAAATTTTAAAAGATCATGATTTATGTAGGACTGTAAGTTAACCCTTAGCTATGATGAATAGATTCCATCTCGGAAGAAAATGGATAAAGGAAATGTTAGATGCAATAGATAATAATGAAAAAAGTAATAATAAACCGTTCTTGACAGCATTTTTTAGCGCACAGGGCATTTCAAGGAATAAGTCCTGCCACGTACTCAAATAAACATATTATTACAATTGTGAGTTTTCAAGGTTTTGACAACGTTAAAGTGGACGAGTGTATATTTGTTCAGTGTGTGCTGCATTGATACTCATCTCTAACCCTTTTTCATTTGGAGAAAGAAACACCGTATGTCATTAGATAGCATGATATTTTTAATAGTGCAAATTGCAAGTAATTGGGAAATAATAAGATAAATTTTAAGGCTTTGTGAAACACCAATTAATCGCTCCAAAATGAAGTTTCGTTTTTTCTCTTTTGCGTTAGTGGTTTCAAACTTTGATATTGATGCTTGATTACATTTATGTAATTTTGAAGGAATTGTCACTAATTTTCATTAATGATTCACTGTTATTCTTATGATTCAAATGTGCTTAAAGTGTCTACATATAGTAAATCATCTCAATTTAAAATGCATGTGGATAAAATTACAGTTTGTAGCCCTATACAGTAATCGGTAAACATGGTATAAATTTGTTTAGCTTTTGATTATTAGCACTGTAAAATAACAAAGAGGTGCAGTTGTACATCTTTTAGAGCGTGAAAATTGTTTCAAAGTGCATTAAGTGCTTACATTACATTACTCTGTACTAATTCACAGTTTACACGTATACTTTTTCCAGTTGATTATTCTGACGTCCCACGAAGAGCTTCACACGCGGGACTGCAAGGTAAAGTTACAAGAATTAAATGTAAACAAGTTAACCGTGAGCTATTGTGAATGGATTCCATTTCGATAGAATTATGGATAAAGGAAAGTTTTAGATGCAATAGATAATAATGAAAGAAATAATAATAGACCGTTCTTTGCAGCCTTATTCAGCGCACAGTGCATTTCAAGGAATAAATCCATTATTAAAACACATTATTACAATTGTGAGTTTTCAAGGTGGATGAGTGGGTAATGTTTTAGCTGCTTAGGGGTCAAAACATGTTTTACTACAAAGTCACATCGCTTAAATAGGCTTACCAAGTGTTACCTAGAAAGCTCCTCTACACGTATCTAGTCAAATAGGTGAAGATTATAAAAAGTCTTGTTATGTTATCCTGAATTCTGGCTAATTCTGAGGAAGCAATCAATTTTGTCAACTACTTAATATGAATGACATAATAATAATAATGATACATTATATTTATAAAACGCTTAATACTAATGTTTCTAAACGCAAGAAAAAGAAGAAGGAAACGGAAGGAAAAGTGAGAGATACCAAAGAAATATATTAAAAACATTGAATTACAAGTAAACGGCAAAGAAGAATATGACATTACACAAAATAATGACTACATCAGAATTAATCAAAATTATAGATAACCCAGATATGGACTCAGAATTATGATAAACAATGTGAAATATGCAAATGCAACTTACAATAACCCGATGTATAAATTATTATGTTCAATATTATAATTATGCATATCAAAATACATATTATACAACATTATACAATATAAATTACAATATCATTAAATTGCAAGGTAGTATAATTACGCTCAATACATTTAACTTGGGGAGGGGGAGGGTAATCACAGTTATGGAAAGAGGTGGGTTTTCAGGAGTGACTTGAATGATTCTAGTGATGGGGCTTCTCGTACATAAATGGGGAGATTATTCCATAACTTGGGCGCAATAACTGTGAATGAGCGGTCTCTGTAGCGAGTCTTGGTGCGAGGTCCAGGCAGCAGTTGAAGGTGGGTAGTAGCATGGGAGCGTACGTAGACGTCGAGATGCAGAAAAAGTTGATGAGGATCGCAGGGAGATGAGGTTCTTTAAGTATGAGGGGGCGTGGTTGTGGATAGCTTTGTAGACAAGGAGGAGGATTTTGAAGACAGTACGTTCCTGTATCGGTAGCCAGTGGAGCGACTGGATGATTGGGGTAATGTGTTCACATTTCTTGGTACGTGTGACTAGTCTGTTATTCTGGATGCGTATTGGGGTAGACAGGCTACAAGACTATTACAATAATCGAGGTGAGATGTCACGAATGCATTGATAAATTTTTCCGTAGCAGGAATGTCGAGGTACTCTCGGATTCTGCCAATCCTAGCTATTCCCCAAGAAGCTGTCCTGCACTTGTTGCGTATATGTTGAGCAAGGGAGAGGTGGTTGTCGGAAGTCAAACCAAGATCTCGTACACACTCCGACTTCTGACAAACATAAATGTTGACACTACATTACATCCACAAAAAAAATGATTACACCATAAAAATTGAACTAAAATGAATAAAATACTTACAAATTGTTGAAGTCGTTAAATATAAAACACCCCATCCTTTTTTTAACATCCAGCATCGTCTGACAACCCTTGGAAATTTGTCACTTTTTATATTTTTGTAATGTGCAGCTACACCTCTTCCTTCCAAGAAAATGATGTATGAGCTATGAGGGGAAAACAAAAACATATCGTGTTTCCTGTATACCAATAAAATGTTGACAAATACAAGATGTGGTTCCCCTTTCTTCTAGATTTTTTCGGAATAAAGGATCTAGCGCAAGAGGTTTTCAAAGAACTTGAACAACGTGTGAATAATGTCTTGATCACACACTACAGAGGGATAGACGACTCTATTGAAACGTTATCTGCAATTCAGGCTGAGAAAATAATCAATGATAACAGGACTGCTCTCTTCGATACTCACCAAATGCTGATTGATTGGCAGCAAAGTCGGACATCTACAAGAAAGGAAGAAACGATCGACATAGAAAATGAGTCAGGTAAAACTAAAAACTTCTTCAGCAACATAGGGAGTATATACAGACCACATCTCCTTCCGAAAAATAACTAAATCGATTTTAACCCGTCCCTGCAACTTACCAGTTTTGACGGTTAATCGCACCCGGGTCGTTGTCTGTATACGCCATATGCCTTAAAGGTAATACAAAGTTTTGGGAAATTTTGAAAATGGCTGGATAGTGATTCTTTACAATTTTGATATACTTGGTTGCCCCTGTGGATGTAAAGCACCAGAAAGTTTAGCCCCTAAAACACTTCTGCTTTCGAGAAAAATTGAATATCAAAATTTACCGGTGCTCTCGGTAAATTTTGATAAATTTCAAATAGCGCCTACGGCCATAAAATGGTAGCTACGACCATGAAAATCTCAAAATATATAGTTGTGATATATAATTTCCAAACGGGAATAGCCAATCGGTCGATTTTAGTCAAGAAACATTGTTTTATAGCTTAACAAATATCTTCACCTTATGAGGCAGCTATACAACATAAAGAGTTTATTATTTAGAATTTCATCACTTTAGACTCGATTTCAACCGCGACAACGATCACTGAATATTGTAGGATGGCATATGCTTCCAATATGTTCATTTGAACCAAATTCATGACCCCATACCAAAACTTTGTATTACCTTTAACCACTAGATTGAGTGGTATTCGGCTACACCAGATAATACATAATATCTGACAGACAGCCTCACCAACCTCTTAACAATTAATACATCCCTTGTCTTTGAGGAGAAGGAGAGTACTAAGCAATGTTAATTCGTATACCCAGCTTGATCCTTGGCGGATTCATGAATTAAAAATTATTTATTATTTGCAAAAGGTTAGATAAATTTGCTTTTATAATAAATAGCACCGACAACTCTGGTGGGGTAAATTTAAATAATGTTAGAAATCAGTCATATTAATACGGATAAATGATTTGCGTAGATTTAAATTCGTTTTTCCTCCGTATCGTCTTCCTGTTTTGAAAATACTATAACTGAAAAAGTTGCAAATACTGTCTCCGTCGGGAATCGAACTCGGACCGTTGGATGTGGAAACAAATGTCTCACCTTTTATCTTTAGTTTGGTAATAAGTTTTATATTGTATTATAGCTTTTAAATGGCCTTCTGACGAGGAACTGAAAACGATTTCACGTCATCTCACACAAGATTCAATAACGAAAATCTGCAAGGAACTACAAATTGACTACCAAAACGATGGTGCTAACGACGAAGGGAAATGGTTCGAAAGTCTACTTAAATGGAGAACCAAGGCGTTACATAAAACTTTAGGGGATAAATACGGGCAACTTTTTCCAGTCTTGGAATCCAACAACCTCGGAGGTAACTTCTTACCAAGTGCATAATTTTATGTTACTTCTTTCAATTGAAAATCTATAAACATGTACAGCAGAATTATTCACACTCCCTGTAAAAATTTGATGTTTTTTGTGCTGTTCGTAGCCCAAGAATGAAAGATAGGTTGGTTGAATCAGGGCCTTTGTTGAATACTTTTAGATTTAAGCTTTAATATGTCACTTTCCTAATAACATGAATCGAGAAAAATCTCTTTTTTTTTTACATACTTACAAAATTATAAAACTTGATAAGGGTATTAATAAATTAGTTGTTATATGTATGAATGTTCATGAAGATTTGCGTCTATGTAATCCCAATCTCATTTAGAATTAATCCGCAACTTTTTAGGGTAGTGTCAATCTATTTGTGCTCAATTCACCACTAAAAGTAAAACATTCTATTATTGGCTTGACCTATAAGTTAATAGTCAATTTTGAAATGTGATGATTATTAGTATTTAAAAAAAGCATTATTTGCATGGCCAGTAATCCACTGTAATAATTAACAAGGCTGTCTGTTTATAATCCCCAGGTTTGCTGCCAATTTGGAAAGGACCATACATCTACAAAGCTGAGTTAGTTGACTTTGCCTTTCATCTGCTCACCCGTGATCTTTTTCCTGTTGCTAAAGATCTGGGTATCAATATCACTAAATTAGCATCATATCGACCAGCATTCCATCCTTCACACCTTGGGATGGGTACCATCAAGTTACTCATTGAACGGATAGGCGATCTTGCTAGCTTCATTAAAATAATGAAGCTTCACTATCGAACTGTCGCTATTACAGTATGGTTTGGTAAGAAAATATTAATAACGAATCTGAAATGTCTTTGCTCATTTACAGTACAAAAAGATCCCCAAGTAGTATAGGCTATGGTAAGTTTAAAAGTTTGTAGTTACGTAATCTCAAGGAACATTGATAGTTCGTGGAGGAACAAGAGCTAGAAGTAAATGAAAAGCCGTGATCGCCAATGTCTGGAACAGACAAAAGCACCTTGCAAGCAAGCAAGCAAGTACCAACTTACTTCCTAGCATGAATTGGTATCCACATTAAAATATTAATTGCTGATAATGGTACAGTTGAAATTAACTAGTTGTCGCAAATCTTTCCATTGACATCGTTTAAGATAAAATACTTTGTTCAAAGTATAAGAACCGTTCAGCACTATTTACTGTTTTGATTTTGAAGAGTACGACATGAGCTATGGGGAGCTGTGTTCTATCTCGGAAGCAATAAATCAAAACACAGAAGGACGTACTGATGAAGGTAAGAATCTATCTGCTGAAGCATTAGGTATTCAATCTAATTCAGTTATTGTTTTCATATTTGAATAAAAGCACAATCACAATAACAATAACATATACATGAAAAGAGAAAATAACAAGTATTAAACACAAACAAATTCAATAGTATGGGCGGGATTTGCCAAGGCCGTAGGCCTATGCCTATATCAGTGGCAAACCCCCTATCATCAGTAAATTCCAAATAAGAGGTATAAAATAAAAAGTATAAAACACACAAAAAAAAATATCATGGTGGGATATGCCAAGGTTTACACTGTTTACATTTGATGAAATCAGCAAAATATTAACCCCTCCAAAAAAGCAATTTGGATAGTCGAATCCGTAATTGTGTCATACAGTAAAATTGCACTCAATATAACTGTTAATGATGACATTACAGAATTTGATCTTGTTTGTTTTTTTGTTTTTTTCCTTTTTTGTTAATCATAAAGCTACCTCTTGCATGCTCACCGAAGAACTTGGTAATCTTGAACATGTGCTACAGCTGACTGATCAAGACAAAGCTGACCGTTTTGATAGCTCACACCCATTAACAGCATATGAGCTGTTTAAGATATGGAAAGAGAAGCCACGTCCGTCGGTTTTCAACTATCGTGCAGCTTTAGCTCGTGAACTCGAGATAAACAAGATGCCTGGTCTGGCCAAGGACATTCTTGCAGGTATATAAAGGGAGTATCTCTATATGAAATAGCCACTAGTAGCGGTCTTGTGAGGGGGCTTAAGCAGGGTCAAGCCCCCTTAAATTTCCTGATTATTAATGAATTGCAGCGAAAAATGTAGAACATGAAAGCAAGAACCCCAAGCCTTACAAAGCTTCCCCCTACCCCCAAAAAAAAAATCTTCTAGAAGCACTCCTATGCTTAGTATTCTGGTTCAATGCCGATTGAAAGAAACGCATTTTAAATATTACGTCACGAGCCGATTACATCATTAAGCCTAAAATTATGCAAGAAATGTCACATAAAAAAATAATTGATAGGGGTAATCAGAAGCTGGGGCCCGTTTCTCGAAACCGTCATAAGTCTAACTTCTTGACTAAATCAGCGTTAGTCAGCTACTTGTCCGCTTCGTGTTTCACGAAGCCCTCTTTGCTAACATCAAGGACAACATCCTGACTAAGGAGTTATGACGCCTTCAACACCGTCATATCTTTTAGTAACCAACGGAGAGCGCCAACAACGTCAATTTCACCAAAGAGATATATTTCTTTGATTTTACTTAATCTATGACAGGCGAAATGTTGCAAATGTTTGCTCCTCTCGACTTTCGGAATTCTCTCCTCCCTCTCCCGTTAGTCATTTCCTTTTATTTTCAAACCTTATTCACTGCTGATGTTGCTTTATTATATGCTATCTCTTTCTTCAACTATCCTTTGTACATAGCATTGTCATATGCCAATGCATTGGCGAATTGCGGTCTGCAAGTGCATGACACAGACTCATTTAATTATGGTATAATATGGACAAAATTAACTGCTCAAACTATATTTGCACTTTATCATTCATTATTCCCCTGACATTCCTCCACTCAAGTTACTTCTTTCTCTCGCACTCGTTTTTACTTTCCTCCATTAAACTTCTCTCTCTGCATGTATCTTCATATTTCTTATCTCTCTCTCTCTCTCTCTCTTCCATTTTCCCCCTCTCTCTCTTTGGCATAGGTATATTTCTTTCAGTCTATATCTTTCTCCCAAACTGTCACCCACTTTCCAATCTCCATCCAATCTCCCAAAATGTTCTCATCCTCTTTCCGGCCAAAATTAATAATAAAAAACATTATACTGATCGACCTGAATGAGCATATTTACAAACAATCACACAAAGTATTGAAGAAGGGGGAAGGGGGACAACAACAAAGGTAAGCTTATGTCATTTTTAAGCTGTCAGAATCAAATTCTTTATTCGTCAATCAATGAAATAGTTTGCATTATGACTAGTACTAATGCATGATGGAACACACTCACTAATCATATTATAGCTGCCTGATTAGATCAGAGCAGATTTGCCTCCCGTTTCCATCGGCAAGCCTGCATCGTTCTTGTTAGTGTATTGCTTTGAGACTGACAGTAAGGTGAGAGGTTGATAAAAAGGAGCGGAGGTAGAGATTGAGAGAACATGATTGATTAAATATGATGGAATATAGGGTGAGAAACCAAAAAAAGAGGGTATAGAGGGGAAAGAGGAGTTATAGATAGGGAGAGAGAGAGAGAGAGAGAGAGGTGGAAGCGAAGGGAGAGAGGGAGAGATATAGGGGAGATGATGGTGAGGAGGAATTGGTGGTAGTATAAAGAGAAAATAAAAATGGGAGTGGTTGAGCAATGTATGTGAGATGGTTTGCATGATATACAGAGGAGAAAACCATTGACATTGGAAAAACGACAGCCTACTCTTTAATAATGATCTCTTTTCGAAAAGATAGCAACGAATACAAAATTAAAAAAAACATTTTTCAATATAATTTGTATAATGAAATACAAACGCAAGAAAGAAAAGTTTTGAGAAAAACAAGTAATTACGCTGAACCCCCAGGAAGAAAAAAAATATCCTGTGTCAATATCGTGTTATTCAAGACATTTTTAGATATTTTAATATTGTTCACACCCGCCTACCATAGAAGATTCAACATTTTGCGTTAATAGACCCATAGAGACTTAAATCAATTAAAGGAATTAATATTATATATATATATATATAGTTTTTTTAATCAATCATTTGAGATGAATATTATTTTGTAGTTCAATTTTTTTTTTTTGGGGAGGTAAGTTTTAAATATAACCCCCAAAATATGGGATTAAAATTTAAACGTTCATACAATATCTTATTTTAGCTAACAAAACTGTTAGGGTCTGCTTTACTAAACTATGAAATTACATTACCCGGGGGTACCCATCTCACGTCCAAAATCTGATTTATCGAGCACGGAATCAACACGTCTTTATGTATCTTAGAAGTGACTACTTTGTTAACTATATAAAATATATTTAACATTGAAATCATTTTCAATCGTTTTATTTTTGAATTTATTCAAATATTTACAGTTCCATTGAAATTTCATTTGCAAAATATATGGGTAACCGTGACAAAGACTACGTGGTGTCTCTTATCATGGACCTACTACGAAGTAGGTCCATGCTCTTATCCTCTCCGATAGTATCGGTAACATGAGATGTCTCGCTAGTAAGCTCTTCGTGAAACGATTTTAGGAAGATCACAGACATCTCCGTAGTTGGCGGATAAAGTTATGACTGTCTTGTCGTTGGTTTCGAGAAACGGGCCCCTGGGCTTCTACCAACCTTAACATTTTAGTAGGCAAGCTTTCGTCCATTCCTGTGGACTTTCTAGCCTACTAAATGTTAAGGTTGGTAGAAGCTTAAACTACATGAAAAGGAATGTCCTTGCATGCATGCTTACGCATAATGTTGCTAATTGCGTAAACATGCTGATAGAACATAAAATTCCTTCTAATTGTGGCCTTTACCAAATCTTTCTGACAGGCAAATACATCACCGAAAAGACAAGTCTCGCATTCATTGAAGACATGGTTCGGGGATTGAATCAAGATCGAATAAGAAGCCTTGGGGAGCTACTTCAGCTGAGTGGAAAAGAGGAACAGAGTCATACGAGTACACAGATCAATGAGATCACCAAGCAGATCCCGGAGCAGATCTGTGACTGGGTGGCAGGCTGGACTACAGGTATAACTCGGAATAGGAATGTCTTGGCAAAGGTGACTCACAGGATAAAAACGTCGGTCGAGAAACACAGAGATCTAAATAATAAACTCGTAGAGAATGGCTTCCTAGACCTAGCACGTGAGATTATGATCATAGAACAACAATGCGGTTGTAAATATTTTATGAAGAAGACGTCTGGAATATGAATTAAATAGACTTCATTCATGAATCAAACACATTTCAGCTGTGACGTCATACAAATCTATGTTTATAATTTTTTAATTTGAACATCATTTTCTGAAAGAGCATCAAAAATAATGTCCAAATGTCGAAAATTAATTGAATGTGTTAACCCTAATAAGGCCGGGGGTCATCATGCCCCCCCCCCCACTGCGATTTTTCTGATTGTTCGGAAACGCATACGGATGACGCCCCGCCGCTTCATGATTTTATTCTTTCGAGTCTTGCGCATCTTTTAAAACAATTTTTTTGAAAATCGGATTTACCGTTAGAAAGTCACGTGACCTTTTGTCTTTACATGTCGGCCCGAAAATCGCTCATTTTCGTGATTTGTGTACAAAACATATGGAAATCTCATTTTTCCTAAAAAGAGATAAAACATTGGTTATTTGGTCTTGTTTAAAGTTTAGGTGTTTGTTTGGGGGTCAAAATAGTTGAATTATAGTTAGAAATGAAATAAAACAACAAAAACAATAAAATACATATGTTAAAAAAAACAATGAAATACATAAGAAATTATCAAAACAAGAGATAACATAAGGAATAACCTGGCTCTTCCAAATTTTTTTGAAGTATTATTATTCCAAATGGTCTAACAAATATATGTAGTGGAAAAGAAAGCTTAAATATGAAGAATATATGATTTATGGGTAAAAATGTGAATTGTTTGACCTTATTTGCATAATTTACCATAAATATGCAAATTAGTAATTTTTTTAAAAAATTGAAATTACTATAGTATTCTATACACTTCACTTGACATGCATGCAAATTTTCGCGGCGATCGGCCGTTTCAAGGCCGAGATCTTAGGGGCCATAATGCCCCCGGCCGTATTAAGAACTCAAATAGCCCGGCCTTATTAGGTTTAAAAGGCAATCCAACCCTTGTACTAAGTTCATTTGAATGGAAGCAGAAAAATCAGAGAAACAGAATGGCGAAAGTTTGAAATAAATGTTTGAAATTTGAGATCACTATAGCTATGAGAATCTCAAATCGGCAATTTTGTCAGTGGATTGTGACGTAGTGACGGATTACTCTCCCGTTTATCGTGTAGAAAAATATCACTTATTTCTGTTTTTCTCCCAAGTGCCTTTTAGCCTCGGGGCACTACTCAAAATATATCATGGAGAGTACATTATTACAAGTCTTCTAAAAAGAAAAGACCACCCCGAGTCATACATTTATGAAAAGTAGAAATTTTAGTCCTTTTGTATATTTGAGCAAATGGGAAAGTTGACCGCCACTAGTCACATAGACATTATCAAGTCAGCCAATTTGAAGGGCCCATACCTATAGTGATAGCAACTTTTAAAAATTCGTAACTTTCTACATTTGTTTCCGATTTCATTCAAACTTTCATCAGTATGCTTCTTTGATTTTTCTGCTTTATTCCAGATAAGTTTGTCATCAAGGTTGGATTTCCCTTTAATATTGGCTGAGATATGACTATCTGAATAAATAGATTTGCTATAGGAACTCAGTGTTATTTTGCTCTGGTTCGTAATGTGGGGTCCAGGGGCAGAGCCACCGGAAGTTCAGGGGTTTAAGGCATTTAATTACGGTCAGATGAGCATATGTTGATACCTTATGTGTGACACTGATAGGTCACTAATTGGCGTGGGGTCCAAGGGGCGGAGCCGCCAGAAGCTCATGGGTTTTTAGGCATCAAATTACCGTCAGATGAGCATGCAAACTCCCGCCTTAGGGCCCTAAGTGGAATCCAGTGGGCAGAGCCACCCGGAAGTTCAGGGGTTTTAGGCATTTAATCACGGTCAGATGAGCATGTTTTGATACCTCATTATTAAATACACCACTTTTGATTATATTTTGCCCCCCCCCCCGATCTACACCTTTTTGGCGGGAAAAATCGCAACTGATCTCCCCTACCCTTCTTCTTTCTCTTTTTTTCTTCTTTCCCTTTAGGCTTCTCTTTCCTTTTCCCTTTCCTTTCTTTTCTCTCTTATAGGTTTGCTGGAAGGCAAGGCATTTGGCTCCCCCCCCCCCTCTGATTCACACGTTGTTGGCAAGATTAATCGCAACTGATCTCCCCTTCTTGTCACCCTTTTCTTTTCTCCTTCCTCTGTTTTGTTCCCTTTTAGCTCTCCTCTTTCCATTTCCCTTCCATCTCTCTTTTTGTTTGGTTGGGGCGGAGGGAGGGAGAGGCAAGGGCAGTCTGGCCCCCGATCCACAACTTGTTGGCGGGAAAATTGCAACTGATATTCCCCTTCTTTTCTTTTGTTCTTCCTCTTTTTTACTTCCCTTTATCTCCTCTTTTCCTTTTTTTCTTTCCCTTTCCTTACTCCCCTCTTATTTTTTGATGGGGGGAGGTAACAGTCTTGGAGGCAAGGCCCTATTGCCCCCTCCCCCCCCCCCGATCTCCTTCTGTTCCTCCTTTTATTTTCTTCTTCCTCTTCTCTCTTTCCCTTTCTCTAGCTCCTCTTTCCCTTTCCCTTCTTTTCCTTCTCTCTCTATCTCTCTCTCTCTTTTTGCGGGGGGCCCAAGGCCTGCTCGCTCACCCCCTGGATCCGCGACTGGTGGTGGTAGTAGTAATATTAGTTGTATCAGTAGGTATTAATGATAGTAAATTAGATTCGGTTTTTAATATCACAACATTCAAATTGTGTTTTTGCACTTTGCAGATTATTTGCAAAAAATTATTCAAACTAGCAAATAAAAAATATTGATGATGGAAAGTGCTACATAATGATTAATAGCATACATGTCATCATGTTATCGCACCGTCTTTCCCCCTTGCCTTAAGGCATACTGCTGGAGCCCTCCTTGCTTGTGTACAGGGTGTCTAAAAAATGCAACGAGATTCTGATTGGCAATATCTTTAAAAGACTCATCCTCAATGAAACTCCATAGCCGATATCATAATAGTATCTTCTAACCTTTGTGAAATTTCAAACAGGATTTAGGCTATAACTGCAAAAGTTATGATTGGTTTTGTAAGACATAGCATTTACCAAATGTTGGAAGATTACGCCTTGAATAGCATCAGTGCGGAATAATCGTATAGCTCTTTCTTCTACAGTTAAAGGCAATCCTATACATTTAAAGAGAAGGTCGAGTTCTGGGGAGAGGTGCATGAACAATAATTGTATCCCCCGGCAGTATGCCGGTGGGGTACTTTCTAACTGCCAGATGCCTTGACGGATTTCTTTCAGATTTTGTATGGAGGTGTATCTTAGTACATGTATAATCTACACACCTATAACGTTTTTGATGCTGCCCTCAGTGTTCCGTCTTCTATAGGGTAAAAGGCCATATTTTTGTGGATGGTTTGTGTGCGCTCTATAGGCCATATTTCTCAAAGGATTTTGTTCAAATTTTGAACAAAGGTGTA
Source organism: Mesocentrotus franciscanus (assembly GCA_037976565.1). Classification (NCBI taxonomy): domain Eukaryota; kingdom Metazoa; phylum Echinodermata; class Echinoidea; order Camarodonta; family Strongylocentrotidae; genus Mesocentrotus; species Mesocentrotus franciscanus. Next base: position 20,836,948 of record CP137674.1, on the reverse strand, counting down.
TCTTGGTATAATCTACACACATCTAACTTTTGGTGATGCTGCCCTCAGTGTTCCGTCTTCTATAGGGTAAAAGCCCATATTTTTGTGGATGGTTTGTGTGCGCTCTATAGGCCACATTTCTCAAGGGATTTTGTTCAAATTTTGAACGAAGGTGTATCTTGGTATAATCTAGAAGCCTATAGATTTTGGTGATGCTGCTTCTAGTGTTCCGTCTTTTATAGATTCAAAGGTCATATTTTGATAGATGTCTTGTGTGCACTCTAGTGTGCGGTCCAACTGCATCATTTCTTGACGGATTTCTTTCAAATTTTGTATGGAGGTGTATCTTGGTATAATCTACACATATCTAACTTTTGGTGATGCTGCCCTCAGTGTTCCGTCTTCTATAGGGTAAAAGCCCATTTTTTTGTGGATGGTTTGTGTGCGCTCTATAGGTCACATTTCTCAAGGGATTTTGTTCAAATTTTGAACGAAGGTGTAACTTAATGCTAAATATATTACTCATTGCGGGTGTAGTATCGCTAGTGATATTCGTTTGTCTCGCAATGTGGTTTTATCACCTGACGAAGTGTTGCAGCGGCGCACGAATCGTCGAGATCCTTTAGATTCCTTATTGACCACATTGCGAGACAAACGAATATCACTAGCGATATTATTTTCGATAAGGTGTATCTTGGTATAATCTAGAAGCCTCTAGATTTTGGTGATGCTGCCTCCAGTGTTCCGGCGACTTTTATAGGTGCAAAGGTCATATTTTGATAGATGTCTTGTGTGCACTCTAGTGTGCGGTCTAACTGCATCATTTCTTGACCGATTTCTTTCAAATTTTGTATGGAGGTGTATCTTGGTATAATCTACACACATCTAACTTTTGGTGATGCTGCCCTCAGTGTTCCGTCTTCTATAGGGTAAAAGGCCATATTTTTGTGGATGGTTTGTGTGCGCTCTATAGGCCATATTTCTCAAAGGATTTTGTTCAAATTTTGAACAAAGGTGTATCTTGGTATAATCTACACACATCTAACTTTTGGTGATGCTGCCCTCAGTGTTCCGTCTTCTATAGGGTAAAAGCCCATATTTTGTGGATGGTTTGTGTGCGCTCTATAGGTCACATTTCTCTAGGGATTTCGTTGAAATTTTGAACGAAGGTGTATCTTGGTATAATCTAGAAGCCTATATATTTTTGTGATGCTGCCTCCAGTGTTACGTCTTTTATAGGTTCAAAGGTCATATTTTGATAGATGTCTTGTGTGCACTCTAGTGTGCGGTCCAACTGCATCATTTCTTAACAGATTTCTTTCAAATTTTGTATGGAGGTGTATCTTGGTATAATCTACACACCTCTAACTTTTGGTGATGCTGCCCCCATTATTCCGTCTTCTATAGGGTAAAAGCCTATATTTTTGTGGATGGTTTGTATGCGCTCGACCTATTGGCCACATTTCTCTAGGGATTTCGTTGAAATTTTGAACTTCGAAGGTGTATCTTGGTACGATGTACAAGCCTATATAGATTTTGCTGATGCTGCTTCTAGTGTTCCGCCTTTTATAGGGTCAAAGGTCATATTTTTATAGATATCTCGTGTGCACTCTAATGTGTGGTCTAACTGCATCATTTCTTAACAGATTTCTTTCAGATTGAGTATGGAAGTGTATGTTGGTCAAATCTACGCACCTATAGTTTTTGGTGATGCTGCCACGGGTGTCCCTTGTTTTATAGGGTCAAAGGTCATATTTTGGTGGGTGTCTATTGTGCGCTCTGTAGGTCATATTTCATGACGGATTTCTTTCAAATTTTGAAAGGAGATGTATCTTGGTACAATCTACACATCTACACTTTTGGGCGATGCTGCCCTCATTGTTCCGTCTTTTATATGGTAAAAGGTCATATATGTCTTTTATGCGCTCTAAATGCCACATTTCGATCTTGACGGATTTCTTTCAAATGTTGTATGGAGGTGTGTCTTAGTACAATCTACACATCTTTAGTGTTTGGTGATGCTGCCACCTGTGTTCCGTCTGTTATAGGGTCAAAGGTCATATTTTGTTGGCTGTCTTTTGTGCGCTCTAACAGCCACATTTCTTTAAAGATTTCTTTCAAATTTTCTACAGAGATGCATTATACTCTAATCTATACACACATATTGGTTTGGTGATGCTGCTCCTATCCTAGTCTTGACAATAGTCCGAGCCACTAGTGGCGATCTCTACGTCATCCTTTTGTTTCAGGGAGGGGAGAGGGGATCTTTGTCCCTCTTTAAATCAACATAAGGATGAATCGCTGCCACTGCCGGGGGATACATTCGCATTGCGCGGCAATACAGATTGCGATATTTCTAGTTTATGAGTGTTATCATTGTTATTATGCAAGTGTGGAAGAACATCAGAGAAAAAATGTTCCCTGAAGAGCATGGCTCTTCAAATGCCTTCATATTCTAAATATGACAAGTAACAGCTTAAAAATGAGGCCCGATTTTTATGCCACATGTTTGTGTAGTCCCATATCCATCTTTCTGTGTACAGTGCTTGTAACTTTACCAAGACTGGGCCAAATTTCTTATCATTTTGATGTCTTGAGAACCTTACAGTACACACCAATACTTATATGCTACATGATCAACTTTTTTCTGATCGATTCCACACCTTTCTTTCACAATGCAATCGCATGACCAGAACTCAACTTTATCTCTAAGTCCTTCTGACCCAAGTTTCTTGATAAGGTCACCACTGACATATTTTTGATTGAAACTTCGTTTGTAAATTGGTATGGATATGTATTCAAAATATTTTGCAGGATAGGAAGGAAATGTAATATCCAATTTTAAAACAATATTTACCTCTTCAGGTTTCTCCGCCTATATATTGCTTATTTATTTCATTGGCTACCATGCCTCCATAAAAATACGCTAAATACATTAAATGATCTGATATGCCAATGATCAATATTCTATACAAACCTTTTGTAACAAAAATTGAAGTTTATTTGCACGAAAAAAAAACAGATTACATGGGTACCTTAATGCTATTTAACGCGCTATCTTTGAAATGTTTGAAAAATGCCACGTGTTACCAAAAAAAAAACCCTTATATTTTTAGCTTAAACTCTTGTGAAATTCACACAAGGTTTAGAAGGCACTGCTAAGATGTAAGGGACTACTACGTAAGGGTAATAGAACTGTATATACTCGTAGTGGTAGAATAGTGAAACAGCCAGAATAACTACTCATGTGAACAAATTGTTTTGGGCACACTTGAAATATATGTGTAATACTTGTAAATATTTTTTTTCTTTTTGTTCTACACTCATACCCCGAGAGGGGTCAATAGATCTAGAGTTGATAAATATTATTCTAGTACTAATATTCTAGTACAATATTACCTACGAAATTTCAATGACGATGATCAAGTACTTTTTAAGGTATTTACAATCAAAATTTCGTTGCATTTGTTTCGAGACACTCCTTATGTACTCGTTTACTTTTCAAAAGGACATGTCATATGCAAATGTGTCTTGCTCAGTGCGTATAAATGTTTTTTTTATGAAGGAACGCTCTGTGCCCTCTGTCATTTAGTAGTATTCCCTAATTTTGATACGAAAGAGGGACAAGGGAAAACATGTAATACCTTTGGTGTAAATAGCAACCTGATTTAACGTTTTTGATTTGCAAAACGCAGTGCGTTATTCATTATTTTCTCCGAATAAATACTTATCTTTAATGAATGAACAAGTTAAATCGTAATAACATAATTGTGTTTATCAGTAATAAAGTGAGACATTATATATTTTTATCTGGCTTTTCGATTCTATTCCACCTGTAGTATTTTAGAATAGTATACAGGCCTTACTTGATGTTTATTTGTTTATTAATTTGTTTTTTGTAATGGTAACACCATAATGAAATGAAAGTACATAGCAATCAAATTGCTTCTGTTGCAACTAAAAGCATTCATAGATTTTTACTCTTGGGAATACATGTTTTGTATTTCAACATTTTAGTATTCCATAATTGCTTCGCTTTGCACTTTAATTTATACCAGGTATTCAGCTCTCTCGCAAATCATGTTCATGTAGTGAAGTCTAAAGATACCAAGCTATGCAGAACACAAAACAGGATCATCATAATTTACTAGACTTGTCAAAATTCTATATCTTAAAATTAAAATTAAAGTTAAAAGCAAGAGGCCAGGAAATATATTTTAACATTTCATATGGATTATGTATCTAATAACCACATCCTTAGCTATGTTCTGTCCTAGCTATTAAAACTTGCTATCAAGTCCAAACTATTAGTGTTATAAAGATTATTTGATTTAATTTTACATTTGTATACAGTTTAATCACGAGAAGCCTGTGCATAATTTTATGTTCAGAGGATAACCCACGAAAGCTGACAACTACTGATAGCTCATTACCAATGGGCTCGTGAAAAAAAAAACGATAGCAGATATATTTAACAGATTTGTAATTGCTTGGAAGTGAGTTCCAATATTAGTTACGAATAATGAAGCCATTATAATACAAAAAACTTTCCTATATCCAATTTGACTTGACTCTAACGTAAGGCAAAGTCAAATCCTGATTACAATTGTATCTGGATATTGAATATTTGACCGACGGTTGCAATGTGGTTATTTAAGTTTATCTGAATATTGTGAGAATCTCATAGTTTATCACAATCATTGTTACAATCAAACACTGAATTTTCTTGCCAAATAAAGATGAATACAATCACATTATTTGTTAGAGAATTGTTATTCCTCAAGTTTCTAAAAAACACGATTGATTTTTAAGCAAACGAAAGTATGATTCTGATGAGGCGATCGGGATTGACATTTTAAAGCTTATAAGATGCATATCATACCAATATGGGACTTATCCGTTGGTGAAAATGATTTGGCAAATAAATAGACAGACAGAGAGAAAAAAAGGAGAATATCGAAAAGAGAGAGGGAGAAAGAGAGAGAGAGAGAAAGAAAGAGAGAGAGAGAGGGGAAAGGGAGAAGAAAGAGACAGTGAAAGAGAGATGTACAAGTATTACGATACAAAACATTAAAGAATTTATATGTGATCCAGGTAAAGAAGAGTAAAGACCACTCCTAGCTCCACCGTTGGATGCTTTCCAGGCAGGGGATCGAGGAATTTCGAGGTTTTGAAACCTTTCGCTACCCTCTTGTGATAGGGGGGGGGGGCTGGCGATCGGCGCATAATTATGCACCCCCCCCCAAGGGGAATCGCGGAAGAACGAATCACCAGCTGATGGCCTTTTTGTTTTGCTTGTCAGAAAAATGTTCCTTTTAATATTGCTGAAGTATTAATAAAGTGATGTCCCCCTGGCTCCCCACACACACACACACTCAGTGTTATTTGGGTAAATTTGTTGCGTGAAAATTACGGCCTTTTAATACCGGAGATTTTGGGAACATGAATGCGGTCCCTTCGTTCCCGGAGCCTTGGGGGATGTACCAACACAAATTGTCATGTTTTGTTCTTTATTTGTACGAGATGGGGGGTGGCAAAGGGCGTGACACTCAATAATGATACTGTAGAAACCAAAATAACAACAACAACAACACTAACGACAACAATAACAAAAAGCGTTGCCGCTTCTATATTTCCTTTTTATTTTGTCAACTTAACTCTACCACTTGACAAAGAAAAGCGTCAGAGATCGAGGTGGGAGGATCATTCATAACAAGAGAGCCGAAGACGGTTTGCATTATTAATGATCTTTTAATATATTATTGTGATCGGAATATTTAACTAATGCTTTTCTTTCAGTAGCGTATTCATCATGACTACTTTCATGCAAATGCTGTGTAAGATTCGATCTCCAAGACTAAACGTCTTCCGTCCTTGCTCGTCTTCGAAGTTCCAGAAAACACCAACCGCGCCATGGCAATGTACACGGTTCCGCACTTGCTCCGGTGCGGCATCAAAATCTTCAGAAACACCATTCGTTCCTTTGGAAGGAGATATTGAAACAGGACATGTGGATTTCCAAACTAATTTTGTACACAATTATCAGTTAAATGAACAACTTCAGGAAATTCTGGGCATTGTGCATGCTGGAGGTGGAGAAAAATCTATGAAAAAACACACAGAGTTGAACAAGAAAATATTTGTGAGAGACAGATTAAGACTTCTTTTGGATGACTACGACAATGAATTCCTTGAACTGGCTTCTTTAGCTGGGTGGGATATGGAGTACGGGAGAATTCCAGCTGCAAGCAACGTTTGTGGTAATATCTTTACTGTTTACTGTTTACTGATTTAACCCTTTTTAAGCTTGCACTTTTATTTGTTTGAGATATCCAGTCTAGGCCTATACTAATATCGTGAGTATAGACATTAAAATGCACTTCTTGCACTGTACTGTACTAGTCTGTAGTCTGTGTACACTCACCGTGACAAGCACAAGATACGATAACACGCCAATGGCGATCTGTACTATACTGGAAGAAGAAGGAGAAGAACCCAATATCTACATGTAGAGTAGAGGAGGGAGTTTTCGGCCACTTAAGGCAAAATCCTATTTTTGGACTCTTTACTTCCTATTTATTTATTTTTTTTTTCAAATCATGAAGCCAATACTATTATTATTCAAACAAAAAAAGAATCCCAGAAAAAAATCATGAACTGCCATGGCAATATTGATTTTCATTTTCACTGTTTCTGCGGTAGTTTTCGGCAGCATGTACAAAGTCAATAGGGAGCGCGCGTTGTGCGTTCGCCCGCTAATCTATAGCGCGTGAGGCCAAAGCACGTAATCCCCCGCATGGCCGAAAACTTCACCTGCGGGTGCCGTGATCAGAAATTGGAATCTAAACTATACAGAGATACGGCGCTATAGTATCCGACTGATAGGATAACATACATGGGGTGAGAAACATTTGAGCTTGCGATGATCAAAAAATCTGACTCTAAATGTGAAAAATACTTGAAATACAGCTCATTTTATGGGACCCATATTCCTTACAGACACGCGTAAGATATTCCATTTTTCAGATTCGGGTAGCGGGCCCGCCGATTATATCGCTAAAATGTGATATTTAAGGATACATTTTCCATTGCAAATGTGGTTCTCCAGTGACTCTGCCATGTTATTGTACGTGTGTGGTATGTGATATGCTGTGATGCAATGTATTTTAAAGGATTTTACCATGCATCCAACGGACCGGCCGAAAAATGCCTCCTCTACTCTAGTCTACTGAGTACTGATTCAATGATCAGGGGTGGTATTCCTAAAAAGTAAAAACG